>VMDO01023066.1:0-32354 GCA_007922755.1 Pedetes capensis
GCAGAGTGCTGCTCTGCACTCTCTGAGGCACTGGGTTTGATCCCCAGCACTGCAAAAAATGGGAGAAGGACCTGGCAACCCATTCCTGAAGCAATCTGGAAACAATCAGCCATTGAAAACCCTATGAATAGCAGAGAAGCACTGACATAGTGCCAGGCATGGCACAGTGTCAGGAAGTGTTTCACTGTGTTGTACATAGTGTCACTATGAATCAGACCCAACTCAAGGGCACCTAACCATAACCACCACCACCAAACTTAGATAGAAAAGGGAGAGGAAAGTATAAGGATAGAAAATGTACAAACTGTCTATTATCAAATGATAGCTGATTTTTTTCCCCCAACAAAATCAAACATTGTTCCTAAGTCTTTAGGAAAGGGCTGGAAATCAAACTTATACAAGCCATTGAAGAGACTTTCTCCACAGGTTTATGGCGACAGAAATGATCTAAAGCAATGTACAAACATCTAAATATTTATAATTAGTCATACATCTGAGTATTTGTGTGTGAATCTTTGTATTCCCCCAGGAGGTGCAAACTTCTTGTCTTCTCTTAAGGAATAAAGCCATGACAGTATTTCCCAGATTGGAAATCAGCACTGGGCATGAGGTCTTCCACTCCCTCTCCAAACAGTTCTTTATTCCCTTCCATTCTGAGGCAAACCCTCCCCCAAAGTCTAATATTTCTCTTTGAATTCTTTTTTTTCTTTTCCTATGGGAGGAAATCTGTGTCCCCTGGAGGCATTCCCACAGGGTTAGGGTAACAGCAGGAATTTCTCACCACTGCCTTCTGTGGGCCCTTGGAATCATAAAGGCAAGCAGATTCAACAGGGAGTTTTTGTTGCTTATGGTTCAGTGCCCTCGCCCTTGCTTTGCCCAGGACATGATAATAGTATAAGTTTAAATAGCACAGGTTGTGCTGAATGTTTCCTAGATGTCTGGATGGCTAGGAGAGAATTAGGTAGCATGTCGTCTGCAAATAAATCAACTCAACATTTGCCTAATATACATCTCTCTTTATATATATATTATCTAATACATTCAGTGGTGTGTTCTAAAATGGTATAGTTCATTTGAAGAAATTTAGCCTTATTCTTTATTTGGTAATATTTGTTATTTTCCTAGCTGATTTCTAGCACTTCTGTGTAATTTGAACTGCAACAATGAGATAATTTAATATCCAAAATGATTTAAATAACTCTTTTAATTAAACACTATTTGCTGTATTTTTCTTTCAGTTAAACTAAATTTCAAGACTTAATCCTAACATAATTCAATGTGGAAGAAAAGGCCTCTACTAAGAAGGGTTCATCTGTGCAAGTCTTTCTGTATAGTTTAAGTCAAGAAGGCTTTTCACAGTAGACATTCCAGACAAAACTCAAATCTCTCTCTTAGATCGAGACTACAACATTGTTTAGCATCCTGTTGACGTGAAATTATATTACTAAAAATTAATGCAATATATACACATTAAGCATATTGTAAATATTTAAAATAATGAAACCATAAATATTTATATAGCGAAATGAAAATAGCCTCTATCACATAATCCAATGAAAAAATGAAAAGTAAATTCATAGTTTAATATAGAACAATTACTGGTGAAAATTCAAAACAATGACAGCAACAAACGTTGGTGAGGATATGAAGCCATGGAAATACTCATTCATTGTCGGTGAGCATACAAAATGGCACATCTTGGGCGATAGTTTGGAGGTTTCTAATAAAACTAAACATACTCTTGATTGAGCAGTAATACTCCTTGGAATTTATCCAAATGTCTTGAAAACATATATCCACCCAAAACCCTGTGTTTAGATGTTCACAGTGGCTTTATTTATAATTGCCCAAACTCGAAGCAACCAGTATGTTCTTCAGTAGGTGGATAGACAGTGTGGTATATCTGTCGTTGTTGTTAGGTGCCGTCGAGTCGTGTCCGACTCATAGCGACCCTCACAGGGTTCTCAATGGCAGACTGCTTCGGGATTGCCTTGGGAGCGATCACCATGTCCTTCTCCCATGTGGTATATCTAGACATTGGAATATTATTTTGTGCTAAAAACCAATGAGCCAGCAAGTCATAAGGAGATACAGAGGAAACTTAAATGCATACCACAGAGAAAAAGAAGCTGATCTAAAAAGGCTATATAGTGTATCACGATGAAACTATGGAAACAGTATAGGAAGAGGACGTGGTAGCCCACTCCTGAAACAATCCCGAAACAGCCATTGAAAATCCTATGAGGGTCACTATGAGTCAGACCTGATCCAATGGCACCTAACAATAACAGCAACATGGAAGCAGTAAAAAGAGGGAGGTTAGAGGTGAGGAGGGATGAATGGGTGGAGAGCAGAGGGCTTTTAGGTCAATGAAAACACATCTGTCAAAACTTATAGCATACAGAACAGAGGGCATAAGCCCTAATATAAGCTCTGGATGATAAGATGCACCAATGTGGCCTCACTGATTATAACAAATACACCATTCTGGTACAAGGTGTCGATAGTGGCAGAGGCTGTTCATGTGTGGAAGAGACAGGGGTCATACAGGAACCCTGTACTAGAGGCTCAAGTTTGCTATAGATCTAAACCTTCTCTAAAAAACAAAAGGCCTATTTAAAACATTAAAATAAAATAACAAGTTTTAAAACGTGTTGGCTAAGTGCTTGAAGTGATTTAAAGGCGCTATTCACTTGTTGGTGAGTACTAAACCGTGCCCTCCCTTGTTTATTCAATGTAATGAATTCGCAGAAATTCATCTCTGCCTTCTCTTTCTGGTTTCCCACCTTCCCCCTATCCATTTCCTATATACCTTCTCTCTCCTTCCCTTTGTGATGTTTGCAGCATATTTTAAAGTTGCATGATATGGTTCGAGGAATGCAGAGTACTGGATTTCACTGGAAAGCAGTTACTCTGTTCTTTCTTCCTTCAAGACCTCACTTGAGGATTCTACACGTTTGACTTAAATTATCAGTAAGTCTTGCATAGCTACAATTCTTGCTAAGAAAAAGGGAAGAGTTTTGACAGGAGACAGTATAAGAATATGGCCCTTGAATTGTACCTGAGTCATCTTACTGCCTAATTTATATGTCACTGAAAGATCATAATGTTAACCTAAAAATACATTAGCTTTAGTTTTCTTCTTATCATCAATATTAGGAAAACAAAAACAGCAATATAAGATGACCCTCAATCATCATGCATGCCAGGCAAGTGCTCTACCACCGAGCTGCACTCCCAGCCCCTATTTTTATTTTTTATTTACAGAGTCTCATTAAATCGCACAGGCTGCCTCTAGCCTTGACCCTAAGATCCTCCTGCCTCAGCTTTCTGAGTTGCTAGGATTACAGGCACGTGTCAGGGCACCTGGCTAAATTTTTCTTTTCATAGAATACATTTTCTCACTAGAGATTCCCATAACCAGAAGGTAGCAATTTATTACTTATACTTTTATATTTGTGGACAAATTATTTCAGGACAAGTAAAACACTTGATGGGAGAAGGACCTGGCAACCAACTCCTGAAATAATCCCAAAACAATCAGCCACTGAAAACCATATGAACAGCAGAAAAGCACTGACATAGTGCTGGGCATGGCACAATGTCAGGCAGTGTTTCATTCTGTTGTACAAAAGGTCACTCTGAGTCAGACATGACTCAATAGCATCTAACAACAAAAACAAATCCAAATATATTCATTAAAATAAGCACAAACATTACCTATGTTATTTTATTTTGTTTTGTTTTGGTTTGGTCTGGTTTTTGAGACAGGGTCTCTCTGTGTAGCCCAGGCTGTCCTGAAACTCACTATGTAGACCATACTGGCCTTGAACTCACATTAATTCACCTACCCTAGTCTCCCTAGTGCTGGGACTATAGGAATGTGCCACCACACCTGGTTTATAGTATGTTTTCTCATGAAGACAATCCTAAATATTTACATATTAAGTGATTTTATTTTATTATAAATTAATTTCCATTTATTTTTCCTTTATCTTCTAGTTAGGTTACTATAATTACTTCCCTCCCCCAATCATGTCTATAGACCATTTGTAATACCTATAAATTTTATTTGGGGATAGTAAAGAAGACAGTGTTAAAAAATATTTCATATAGCATTTTCCTATCTTTCATAGGCATATAATGGCGAATCAGGAATTAGACCCAATAGGCAGGAGATCTACTGATACAATTATTTTTGGAACCAAATTATTAGTTGAGATCATGCAGAATATGACATAGAAAAGAGCAAAGGGCTCAGGCATTCTAACGTAGATTGAGTATGGGAGAAGAGGAGACAATGAGATACGGATAAAAACCAGAAGATATTGATGTCTTGGAGGCCCAGGGAAATGAATGTCTCAAAAAGAAAATGATCTTTGCTTTACTCAAGGATGCTGGGAAGTCAAAGAGGAAGACAGAACAGTGTTCTCAGCAACGGCAATATGGCGGCCGTGAACCACAGGGGCTCCAATGGAAAACGGGGGAAAAAAGATTGAAGGCTTTGGAAAGTTAAATGGCAGTAGAAGCTAAGGCAAGATTTTTTTTCCTCTTACAATGCAGATAAAATTTTGTGTGCACAGTGGACTTCAGAAGAGGGGAAGGATCTTTCAAGGCATTTATTAGGACGAGGTGGCAACAAAAACTGATCAAATTTTAGCAGTAGTAACTTTTTTTTTTTTTAAGCATTAGTGGTTGAACCCAGAACCTCATACATGCTTTGCAAGTGCTCTACCACTAGGTTGCACCGCCAGGCCATTTTTTTTACTTTTTATCTTAAGGCAAGTCGTCACTAAATTACACAGGCTGCCACTGGCCTTGAACCTGCAATCCTCCTGCCTCCACCTCCCTAGGGAGGGATGATAAGTGTGAACTACTGTGCCAGGTAACAGTCTCTTTAATGCTTTTAATTACACGTTTACCTTTCAAAGATGAGCACAATTGTTATATGTAATAAATAAAACTTTTACAATAATATAGTTTTAAATTTTGATAAAATAGGTATAAGTATTAACATATTTAATCAGAATCTTGAAACCTAAATTGAAATAAGATAAGGAAAAATCTTTTTCACATAGCTGGCACTTAGAATGCTTTTTGTTTTGTTCTGTTTCTTTGTTTTTGTTTCTTGTAGTACTGTGGGCTGAACCTGGGGCCTCATGCCTCCTTTGCAAGCGCTTTGCCACTGAGCTGCACCTCCAGTTAAATTTATTTTAATTTTTAAAACAAAGACAGGGTCTCACTAAGTTACGCAGGCTGCCTCTGGCCTCAAATGTGCGATCCTCCTGCCTCTGCCTCCGAAGTCTCAGAATGTATTTTTAGATGTGTAAATAGATTATTTGTAAAAGATTCATGTATTAACTGTACTTTAGAGAGGAGTGTAAGTAAAAGTCCTAGCTTATGTTAGACATTTCCAGACTTTCTGCTGGGATTATATTGAACTTTACTTCTCTCTCTCTCTCTCTCTCTCTCTCTCTCTCTCTCTCTATATATATATATATATATATATATATATATATATATGTCCTTTTTTTTCTTCAAAGAACAAGTAGGTACTTAATGGATATTTTATTTGTGATCTATATGAACATCATAGCTTCAGTGTTAAACATTACATAGGAAAGTATCTGTCTATTTCAAAACTGAAATTGAGGCAAGACGGAATGAGGCTTCTTTTGTTTTGAAACACTTTACCAAGATTTCACGCAAAACATTTTAAGCTCTTGTCATAACAATGTAAAAGAGACGATTGCAGTGGAATTTCTGCTCGGTGTAGTTTTCTCTTTAGGCAGAGACTAGAATAGCAAATTGTCCTTTTCCACAAATCAGTTTCTACTGATGATCATAGCACCGTCCCAGGGAAAATGACTTTTTAAGACATGCGCTTGAAGTGATTTGAATACAGGAAGTCAGGTAAACTTAGAAAGTGGAGTCTAGGATTACAGTTGCGTATTGGAGAGCCTTCTCGGAATGTTTTGATCATGTTTTGGAGACAATAATTCAAAACTCTAACAGAGCAGTGAGTAAACAGTTGAATCTATGTGAATAGAAGGTTTTCTGCTAGACGGTAATTCGTAAGTCACTTTTCTGTAATACAGAGACAGAGTGGCCTATCAACAAAAAGGCCTTGGTTAGGCAACAATGAAACTCTTGTGCCTGATTTTAAATTGTGTCGCCGACAATGTCCACCACTGGCTGAAGTTTGGTGGGAGGGGAGTGAGGAACTTGGAGGGGCAGTGAGAACTGAAGAGCATTCAGCTTTGCACTGAAATTGTAGGTTTACCTTCCTATGAGAAGATCTTAATATGCATTTCACCAAATGTCTTTCAATCAATGCCATGGAATCAGTTCACTGTGTACCATACACTTCCTGGAATTCTCCACATGAAAACAGCCAAGTTATTTCTAAGAGAAATTTGACTTAGGCTAATTTTGTACTTGTTGTTGGGTGCCATCCAGTCAGTGCCTGACTCACAGTGACCCTATGTACAATAGGTGAAACAGTATTGCCAGTGCTTCTCTGTTATTCATAGGGTTTTCAAGGGCTGATTGTTTTGGGGGAGTGGATTGCCAGGTCCTTCTCCCAAGCCTACAGCACCTGGTGTTCCCAGGTGGTCTCCCATCCAAGGATTAACCAGGCCCAACCCTGCTTAGCTTCCGAGATCTGACAGGATCCAATGCCACAGTGGTACAGCTACAGGCAATTTTGTACTAGTCCAAAGAAATTGTTAAAGTTATAATTATTTTTGTGGAGAAGATTATAAACTCAAATACAGAGAAAAATTTCTTCAATAGCTAATTTGAAAAACTGTAGTGCAAAGAATTAAATTTTATGATAGAATTATAGTAATTCTCCTCCAAGTAAGAGTTAGGTTGTTGTTAGGTGCCGTCGAGTTGGTATCCGAGTCATAACGACCCTCATAGGGTTTTCAGTGGCGACTGAATCGGGATTGCCTTGGGAGTGGATTGCCAGGCCCTTCTCCCATCCAAGTAAGAGTAGGTCCTATAATAATTATTTTATTTTTTATTAAATGTTCCTGCCTAAAAGCATTTCTTTTCTAACATTGGCATGTCAAATGTATCTTTTCCCCTCCCTCAGATAACAGAACATCATCCATCTCTGGGTACTCCTTGAAGCTTCTCCGCACCTCCCATCTTCTGTCATGGCCAATACTCTGCAAAGCACTGAGCTTGGGATATTTTACTAATTCATGAAGCGGGACTATACTGTACCATACTATCCACCTTGAAAAGTTCTTAATTTCAAGATCCTGTGTAATTTAAAATAAATTAGTTCCTGCTTTAGCAAATTTTAAGGTAAGATTTTAATGCAATTTAAGCTTGTAGCAAATAGCAGTTGCGTTTCCAAGCACTCAAGAGAATATAATCCATTCTATTTAGGATGGTAAATTATTTATAAGCCTATTCTAGAGAGTATATTGATTTTTTTCTGTAAATAATCAATTGTTCTGGGATAGAAGGCATTTCATCTTATTCCTTATGCTTCCATTCTCAGTTTGTGTTTAGATTTTCAAACTTAGTCCCCAGGGGTTATTTTTTAGGTTTGTTTCCCATTTCTGAAAAAAGTCCTTATCCTGGCCTTGTTAAACTGAAATTTAATGACCATTCAGTATGTCATTTTTCCTTACAGCCCATCCTTTTTTTAAAAAAATAAAATGTTACGTATATTTTATGAATTCAAGTTTATGTTACGTTTGCAAGTACTTAAAAGTCACCTGTCTGATTTCATTTAGTGCATGGGAAAAACCAAAAGTCTGACAGGTGGAATAGTTTCTTCAAGATGCTGAAACTCATTAATACAAACAGGATTTCTCAACTCAATTTCCAAAGGAGTTATCTTTCAGCACCTCAATAAAAGTCCTTGAAAACTTACTAAATAAAAATCAAAACATTTGAAACAAAATGAAAATCATTTCATTGCAGGTGCATAAACTACTTACATGGTATGTGCATATATGTTGTTGTTGTTCTTAGGTGCTGTCAAGTCGGGTGCCCAACTCATAGCAACCCCATGTACAACAGGTGAAACACTATTGTCGATGCTTCTGTGCTATTCATAGGGTTTTCAATGGCAGATTGCTTTTTGGGAGTGGGTTGCTAGGTCCTTTTCCCAAACCTACAGTATCTGGTGCTCCCAGGCGGTCTCCTATCCAAGGAGTAACCAGGCCCGACCCTGCTTAGCTTCCAAGATCTGACAAGATTAAACACCACCATGGTACAGCTGCAGGTGTTACTTCAAATAGGCAACCTTGAATGCAGGCAGCTTGCCCTGATCTCGCAAACGTCATCATTCATGCTGCATTGCTAAGCTTGCAGACACAATAATTTCCTCTAAATGTGAGTACAATATTATGGGCTTAGCCAAGAGACTTTTTTGTTGTTCTTTTGCAGTGGTTGGATTCAGGGTCTTATACATGCTAGGTGAGTGCTCTACCACTGAGCGGCAACCTCAGTCCTGTTCTTATTTTTGTTTTTGAGACAAGGTCTCACTAAACTGCACAGGCTGCCTTTGGTCTCAGACTTGGAATCCTCCTGTCTCAGCCTCCCATCTCTCTGACAGGTATGTGCCACAGTGCCTGGTTTTTAACCGGTTTTTGAAGAGCTATCATCAGTATCCTTCCCATTTCAGAATAAAAAAGATTTATTTGTACACTATTCAGTCACAAATAATGTGACATTCACATCTCAGCTTTCTCATTAATCTCAACTTTCACATAAGAACTTTGGAGATAATCAGTTGTAGTTATTATGACAATTCTATATATTTAACAAGCCTGCAACCGTACTACTGTGGCATCCAATACTGTCAGATCTTAGAAGCTAAGCAGGGTCAGGTCTGGTTATTACTTGGAAGGGAGACTGCCTGGGAACACCAGGTGTTATAGGCTTGGGAGACAGACCTGGCAACCCACTCCCAAATAACAACCAGCCATTGAAAATTCTATGAATAGCAGAGAAACACTGACCATAGTGGGTCACCTGTTGTATGTTGGGTGGCCATGAGTTGGACGTTGACTTGATGGACCCTGATGACAATAACAATTATTTAACAACAACATATATTTATTTAAGGTTGAACAATACTGAGTTTTCCAGGGCTGGAATTATAGCTCAGTGGCAGAGTGCATGTACACATTCCCAGGTTCAATTTATAGCACAAAACAAAGTAAAAATAAAACAGAATGCTGATCCTTCCCAATATTCCTCTACTATAATTTTTTCTAGGATATCTTCATTCTGATTATGCTTCTCTGGATAAGTGAAAGTTCAAAGTTATGCTGAGAACCCTTTAGAGGATACCATACATTAGATGAATGTATTATTTGGTATTTTCTTCTAGCTATAGAATATAATTCTTCCTGTAATTGGACAACTTGTTGACATAGTTAGATTTTTCATTAATATCCCTATTATATGAAAAACATAACTCCTAAAGCAAATTACAATATGATAAGATACTCAGAAATAATATAAAATAAGCATATGATTGTTTTTTGTTGTTGTTGTTGCCATTAGGTGCCCTTGAGCTGGGTCCAACTCATAGCAATCTTATATACTTCAAATAAAACACTCTCCAACACTGTGCCCCAGCACTATGTCAGTGCTTCTCTGCTATTCATCCGGTTTTCAATGACTCATTGTATTGGGAGTGGACTGCCAGGTCCTTCTCCCATTTTTGCTGTGCTAGGTATCAAACCTAGGGCCTCTGACAGTGCAGAGCAGCACTCTACCAACTGAGTTAAACCCCACCCTAGCAATGTGTTAGTAACTGTACATATTCTATGTCACATATTCAAACAAGCGCATTGAAAGCATGGAATGGTGAACAAGAGATCCAACTGATTTTTTCCCTCAAGGTTGGATCCAAAGCCTCCCACATTGTAGACAAGTGTTCTTTCACTGAGCTGCACCCCAATTGTATTTTTATATTTTATTTTGAGGCAGGGTGTCTCTAAGCTGTGCTGGCTGCCTCAGCCCTTGAACCTATAATCTTGCTGCTTCAGCCTCCTGAGTCACTGGGGTTATGAGCTTGTGCCACTGCCCCCAGTTTGTCTTTCCCATCAAAATTTGAATGAGATTCTACTGAAAATTGGAATGCATGTTTGCTAGCAAATATGACATACTGTGAAGCTGTTACTGCAACAATGGACTTAATGTTTAAAATAAATTTAAAATGCTCCCATGTATATTATTCGTCTTTCCACTTTACTGAGGCAGTTGCTTTGTAATTTCTATATCTGTCACAATAAATTTATCCTCCTACTTCTTTTTCCCAGATCTCTGAAAAATAGGTCATGATAATTCTTTCCCTCTCCTCAGGGCACATTTCAAGTTATCATTCCAATGTCATAATGATTTTCAAAAGGGATTCCCTTTTTTTAGGATATGCCTTCCTGAATCTGCATCTCCACATTTTATACCATCATTTCTCTTATTATTTGCAAAGTATTTACCTGAACACCTCACTAATTGTTTTACCATCTACCCTGTCTGTGCTGTAGTACTGACTTTACATGTTAAAAACATGTAGTAAATACTTGAGGAACAGTCACGGTTAATTAAATGTAATCTGTACATCGCCACCAAAAATCCCAGTAAAATGAAAATAAAGAGATTTTTAAATGTAGAAATACATAGGGAAAAAGTAATGAGATTAGAGACAACCAAAATTATATTTTGGAAGATGGAAAGCACACAGATGGATGATATTTTAATTAGCCATTTGGGAAAATTGCATATATTACCTGTGAGAGAAAAGCCAAGGCACTAAGTAACTAATACCACAGAATATATCTTGAAAACAATGATTTTGTAGTGCCAGTTTTCTGTGAGAAGTAAGGGCAAGGTGGATTTTTTAAAACAAAGGATTAGTTGAAAACTTTAGCAACAGTTGAAACTACACACTAAAATTATAAATACAAATATGAACAAGTTTTGACAAGAATGTGGGATGCATATAAAATGACACGATTTCCTTGAAAAATGGTTTCTAAGAAATGTAAAGATACACCTATTCATTTATGGAAGAGAGATGGAAGCCTACATCCACATGAAGATTTGCACTTGAATATTCACAACAACTTTATTCATAATGGCCCCAAACTGGAAGCACCTCATGTCCATCATTGTTGTTGTTGTTAAGTGCTGTCAAATCCTGTCTGACTCATAGCAGCCCTCATAGGATTTTCAATGGCTGAATGTTTCTTGGGATTGCCTCAGGAGTGGATTGCCACATCCTTCTCCCATTTCTGCAGTGCTGGGAATCAAACTTGGGACCTCAGAGACTGAAGAGTGGCGTTCTACCAACTGAGCTAAATCCAAGCCATATATCCATGGATAAAGGAAGTAATTTTATACAAAGGAATTTTACTTGGGAATACAAGGAGAAATCCACTGTAAATGCAGCAACATGGATGTATCTCAAAACCATTACACTGACAGAAGATACAAAAGATTACAAACCAGTCCATTTATATGCACTGGAAAATCATCTATAGTGTAAGAACTGAAGGCATTGACTGAAAAGGACATGAAGAATCTTTTGCCTGTATTGTGATTATAAATATGTCATGGGTGACTACAACTGCCAACATTTATATGGAATTATACACTTTAGATGTTGTTTATTTGTATCTGTTATTCCTCCATAAAATTGATAATTAAAAAGTAATTTTAAAATATTAAAGAAGCAATTAGAACCTCAGCTCTTTTCAATCATTGCTTGTCTCCAGAGAAATCATTGTGTTTTATACCGGCAAAAAAAAAACTGAAGGTGAGCAAGATAGAAGACTTAAGAGTTTGGGGTATTCTTTTGAACACAGGATGAGTAAATACATATTTATAGTTGTTGTTGTTGTTAGGTGGCGTTGAGTTGGGTCTGACTCATAGCGACCCTATGTACTGAGTAGTAATCTCCTAGTTCTCTCCTCAACATATCTTCCAAAATGACAGAAGCCAGGACTATTGACTTTATGCAGGCTATTGAAAGACCTATATGGAGAATCTGCTCATCCAGAGAAAAAAACAAATATACTTAATTTTTTCTAAAGAAATGATATAACGTGTCATGAAGATCACAGTTATGAGCTCATCCAGAGCTCAATGTTCCAAGTCAGCTTTAAAAGCCCTTTTAAGTATTAGCAGATATCCAAAGATCACCAGTCATCTGTGAAGGGCCTCCAAGTTAAAATAGAGAGATCAAAATAACCAAAGAAGAAATTTTTAGAAACAGAGATTGCATAGAAAAAGATAAAAATGTTTTATTGATATCCTCAGATAATGGACATTTTTATGAAAAAGAACAAAGTACTACAAAAAAAATTTAGCAAAATGTAAAAAGTCTACAGAAGTTTTCAAAGATAAAGTTGAGGACCTAGTCCCCAAAGTGGAGAAATATGAAACAAGGCAAATAAAGGGATGGTAAATTAGGAAAATCATCATAAGAAAATGAGAGGAACAAACAGGTAACAGAAGTGCTAGAAAGGGGGAATATCAGAAATTGAAAGGAGGAAACCATTGATTAAATAATTAATGACTGCTTTTCACAATTCACGGACATGGGTCACCTTTCACAATTCACGGACATGGGTCACCAGAATGAAAAAACTTTATTGTGTGCTTAGTGAAGTAGATTTAAAAATTGGCCCATATTAAGATATAACAACGTGAAATCCTAGAAGACTAGAGGCAAAGATGAGATTTTCTGAGCTTCCAGAGAGAGGAAACGTGGCTCCTGTGGAAAAAAATCTGGAGTTAGGAAGGCTTCCTAAGGTCACAAGAAGCACCTACTGTTCCTGAAAGATAAACTTCTCACCTAAAACCATGCCCAGGGACACTGAGCATCTGGTGGCTCTAGTTTTCTTGTGCAAATAGAAGAAGATTTAAACAAATATTTGTTAAACAATGACTTTCGCTCCTCTTATGTAAATTTCAACTTAACCCATCCCTTTTGTATCCTCCCCAATTCAAAATTTTTTAGTATTTCAAAATAACTCATTTTTCATTTTTATCCTACTCGCCACTCATAATTTATGTTTCATTTTAAATAGAAAAATAAATTCTAACCCTAGTTGATGTTTTTAGGTAGCACGATCGAATGGAACTATTTCTGTTTTGTAAATATGTATTCCTAGTGATCTAGTGTTACATTTTCTATGTAAAGTGTTGATATGTGTGGGTTTTTTTTTTTTTAATGACTATCTGGATTGGATGGCCTAGAAATGAAATTGTATTCCTATTTAACCCTCCTCATTTGCCAAACCATCAAATCTCAAATGAATTGTATTCATCCACAGAAGATATTCATTCATGTTTACCAGCTAATTTCCATGTATTTATCCATGCCACAAGACCTTATCTGACATTCAAATTGATTTTTAAACAGATACAAAAACCAAAATCTACAATTTATGAGGTACCATGTGGTATTTCCATATTGTATACATGGTATAATGTTTAAATCGGGTTACTCATAGCTAGCTCCTTAAACGTTATTGCTTTATGGTAGAAACATTCAAAGCCTTTTCTTCTAGTTTTGAAAATTCAGAACATGATTGATTTCTGTAGTCACTGTTCTGTGGCAATAGTACAAGAGAACATTTTGCTCCTATCTAATAGTAATCGGTCAATCTCTCCTACCTCTTGCTCATTCTACTGTTCCCATCCTTTGCTCACTACCATTCTTCTCTCAACTTCTATGGAATCAAGTTGTTTTAGATTCTACCTATGAGCGGGATCATGTGGTATTTGTCTTTTCTGTGCTTGGCTTGTTTCATTTGACATAATGATGTCTAGCTTCTTCCACATTGTTGCAAATGATAGCATTTAACCTTTTTATGGTTGAATGGTATTCCATTGTACATAGGTGCAACATTTTCTTTATCCATTCACCTACCGATGGGCATTTAGATTGTTCCCATGCTCAGCTTTTGCGATTTTTTGTTTGTTTGTACCATCAAGGTGGGTCCAACTCATAGTCACCCTCATAGGGCTTTCAATGGCTGATTGTTTCAAGATTGTTTTGGGAGTGGGCTGCCATATCCTTCTCCCATTTTTGTTGTTGTTGTTGTTGTGATGCTGGGGGTAGAACTCGGGTCCTCAGAGAGCACAGAGCAGTACTCTACCAACTGAGCTGAACCCCAGCCCCCTAGCTGTTGTGAACAGTGCTCCAATAAACGAGATTGCAGATGTCTCTTCAACATCTGGATTTCATTTACTTTGGATGTACTTTCCAGCAGCGGGGCTACTGAACCACATAGCAGTTCTATTTTTAATCTTTTGAGAAAACTCTATACCATTTTCCACAGTGGATGTGCTAATTTACGTTCTCACCAACAGTGCACAAAGACTCTCTTCCCTCTACAGTCCTGCAAGCACATGTTACTTTTAGTCTTTTTGACAGTAGCCATTCTTATCGGACTGAGGTGATATCATTGTGGTTTTGCTTTGCATTTCTCTGATGATTAGTGATGTGGAGAAAGTCTCTTTGGGATTACTTCTATCATTTGTACATTCAAAGGCCTCTTATTCTGACTTTAACAAGAATCACACATTTTCTCTATTACATTGTACATATCTGGAAATTAAAAGAAATCACCATGTGTTGCTGAGTTTTCAGCTCAGTTGCCTCCTTGCGCTGAGTATTCAGTTTACAAATTTCAACATCTCATGCAAATAATCATTTTATCATTATAAAAAGTCCTCAGGAACTGACTTTTGCATCACTTTCCATTACTTTACTGCAGGAGAGGAGTTCAGCATTTGCAAACTTCCAGCACTAACTGTAGTCACTACGTGATGAAGATTAAGCACAACCTGAATCAGCAATATAGGAAACAGGGCTAAATCGAATAGACAATTTCTGCCATGGGCTAAGTCATTCTTTGCGTAGTGGGAAAACACAGGCTATCTTCTGCCTCTCAGCAATTTTCACTCTTAACTCTCATCTGGAATTTTTAGCTTTGAACTCTTCCGATGAAAGTACAGATGTGTGGTTAGTAGGGTTATGTGATTCCGAATTTACCAATACAAGAAATCGCAGGGGCATCTGGTACCTCAGAATTAGAACTGCCTCATATTTCAGAACCTCATAGAGCCTACAAGTCTGGTTCATTGTGATAGAACCTCAACTTTTTCCCTCCTACCCCTTTGTAACAATAACTCCTTTGTTATCCCCATCTGTGTAGGTAGTGTTCTCTGAAATCACTGAGATTTTATCTTTTGCACACCAAATCAATTGTTTGCACATTTTTCTCTTCTTTTTTTTTTTTTTTTTTTTGGTCTCAGATGGATGTTAAAACAAGTCTGTTCAAAGAAAATGAACCCAAAGGATCCAAAAATATGGGTGGATTTTATTTTCTTCCAGCTCCTACATTGTATTGCTTTTTCATTCAGTTACTTTGAGCTTGTCCACAGCAAATAGTTTTCTAGTGCATTTACTGAAATGTTATTTTTTTCATTAGACATGTATAGATTCGCCATCCATAGTACCGTTCAAAATGAAGCTATAAATTTTATATGTACTTTAAAACTTTATACAGTTAACATTTTATTTCACAATCTTTAAAGGTTTTGGTTTTTTGTTTGTTTGTTTGTTTTCAGTACTGAGGATTGAGCTCAGGTCCTTGTGTATACTAGGCAAGTGCTCTACCACTGAGCTATAGCCCAGCCTCTTTCTTGGTTATTTTGGAGACCAGGTCTCACTAAGTTTCCCAGGCTGCATGTGGCCTCAAACCTGTGACCCTCTTCCCTCAGCCTCCTGAGTAGCTGGGATTACAGTCATTGAAATAAACCCCAACGCTAGATTATTATTTTATACACCACATTGAAATAGTTTGCAACATTCTCTTTTAAACAGAGGGAATAAATTCTTCTCACTCCAACATTAATGTTTAGAATTCTTTCCTCAGCAAGTATTAGTATTTGATAATACATTTATGTTGAAAGCACTTTGTAGCCTACGAAGAATTTTTAACAGTATCAGACGAGTTGGAAAATAAAATATGTATAGGTAAAAGAATCAAGATGGGAGAATTCTACAGCACTAAAATGAGCATACAGTCTACGGCCACATCAACCCGAACCTGCCCAGCCTCATCCAAGAAAGACAAAAGAAAGTTTTGAGCTGCTAAAGTCTTACTGTACTTGTTCTTTCACCAATCTTACTGAAACTTTTGAAATTATAAATTCTGTTAGGACTCAAGGTTCTTATAAAAAATAAAAAACTACCCATATCTTGTGCAAGTCATGAGAAATAACTTGATTATAGCAAAGGAATAGCCACATGATGAAACCTCCCTTTATAATCTACTGAGATTTACTATGTCTACTTTTCAAAGGGAAAATACAGACATAACTCATAACCCTTTTCACAGGCTACATTTCTATAATAGAAGTGCATGCCAATTAGCAGTGCCAAATTAGTAGGAGGAATAACCAGAAGGGAGTCAGCAAGGCGTACCTAACAATTTCAAACCCATTCCCAAACTATTTTTAAAACGTCTACAAGGAATCAGTCTCCTCATTTTTACCACATTTCATTTGACCAAACTCAGGACTAAATTTTCTAATTTCCATTTATAAACACGTATTAACAGATAATAACCTAGCAATTTTGCTAAATGTATCAGATTTCAGGTAAATTCTCCAATTAGGGCCCTGGGAATTTAACTGTAAGATAATGATCACTTTTAGGGTTTATTGCACATTTTCGGGGATACCATATGGGACATGATACCTCTGGGGGCTGTGGAAGAGGCGGGGCTTTCCTGAGAGTTATACCAGCAGTTAATTTTCTCCAGGGTCCTGATTTACATGCTGTAGGTAGGCAGGAGGGTCCGATGCCTGGAGTAGAACAACATGTTTGGGAGAGTGGCAGGTCAACAAAAAAAAAGGAAACCCCTCAACTAGATGGATTGACACAGTGTCTGAAACAATGGGCTTAAATATAAATAAGATCATGTGCCTGGCACAGTGTCGGGGAGTGTTTCATTCTGTTGTACACAGGGTCACTACGAGACGCACCGGACTCGACAGCACCTAACAGCAACAAAGGACGTCATACATTTTTTTTCCCGACATCCGGTCAACTACTTTATAATTTTATATTCAAATCCCTTTGTAAATTTACTCTTCACTCATTACTCTTTCTTCCCTGTGTGCTTTGGTGGCATCTTTGACAAACTTCATAACAATTCTAATGCTGCCCTTTTTATGACTGAGCCCACCTATTTCCTTTCACTAATTAAATAAGAGCTCCTGTTTTATAGTTTACCTATGTGTCTGTGACGTTGGGGAAACTATTTTAACTTTTCAGAGCTTGTTTTTCACTGACAAAAATTAGCTTCATAGTAGCTACCTTGCAAGGTAGGATGAAGATAAACATAATATTAAAATGCCTGAGCAGAAACCTGTGGTGTGACTTGTAAGCCAGGCAACATTTCCTTCATTTCTTTTTTCCCTTCCTTTTACTTTTTCCTAATTAGTATATTGTCCGTAATTTAGGATTACACTTTCTATTGGCACAAAGCAAAATCAAGTCATTCCTGTTTAATGATTCTCATATTTCTTTGCCTGTCTGGGACCTTATTATTTTATTCCCAACAGCCAAGAAACCCAGGAAGTGATTATGTTTAAGATCAGACAGGTTAGCAGCCACAGTTGGGGCCCCATCTGCTTCAGGCCCTTAATACAGCTGGGCACTGCTGACTTCCTGGCTCTCCAGGGAAAGGGAAGATGGGAAGAGATGCGCAGTGGACAGGGGCCGTCATGGTCAAGGGCATTTTTAGTTCCCCCTGTCCATACCTGGACTATGAGTCCTGCATCATTGTGATGATCGTCCATAAGAATGAGAGGATCCCTTTCTAGACGCCCTTGTTCCTCAGCAACTGTCCTACAGCCGCAAAGCCCCTGATTCTAGCTGCTTGGGGTGTCACGTGACCCCACGTCAGGTCTATAAGAGATGAAAGGCTTTCACAAGCCATGTCACCGTTAGGCAGTCGCCCTGGCTTTCACATTCACAAGAAAGAAAGAAACCAACGTGCGACACTGACGTGTTCGGTTCCACTTTCCAAAGCTATCTTGCCAGGGAGATTAAAAGCTCAAGGACTTTCTGTTTCCCTCTGTGGAGACACCATCTCATCCCATGAGCTACAGAACCCTTTTTACAAGCTGAATCTGAAAATGTGGACACTCAGGACCATGAAACCTATTTACCCGGTCAAATGATGCGATGCCACTGAAACTGAAGTGGCATTGTGCAGAGTTTTTGCTGGATAGCTGTTTCGTTTATTTTATTTTGCAGGCAGCTTCTGAGACGTTTGAACAGTGGCAGTTTGTGATGTGGCGGTCGCTCTTTCCAACAATACTAAGAATTAATCTTTTGTCCCCCCACGCTCACTGCAATGCAGTCTCTGTCCTGACACACACTGATGCTGTTGCCTATTTTCAGCTGGGTCGATGACCGCATTCCAGACTCATGAAAACTAAGCCCTGCTGTTAGGGGACCAACCCTGGGTTTTCCTCTGGGCCGACACTAAAAATAACGCACCGAATTTGTAATTTTCAAGATAATTTCGGCTTTGGCTTGTAAGGGACGGCATGCATCTGAATTACGTCTTCTTACTTTGATGTTGTTTCCAGGGTTGCCTCTGAATATATCAGCTCTTGGTTTTGACTAAATAAAATCTTATTAAATTTTGTTTTAATCAGTGTGCAGAAAGGTACAAGTAACTTGAAAAGGATGCAGAATGTATTTCACCTAATACTTATTTCATTTCATAGAAGTAATGTCTACATCAGCACATTATATTAATTTAGTAAGGCTTACAACACTTTCCAATGCAGTATTTTATTTCCAGCTATCAACTTTCCACTGCAGGTAGAAAAAAACTATAGTTGACTATAACTTAAGACATTGTTGTTGTTGTTAGGCGTCAAGTTGGTGTCCAACTCATTGAGACTGTATGTACAACAGATAAAACAATACTGTAGTGCTTCCCTGATATTCATATGGTTTTCAATAGCTGATTGATTTTTGGGAGTGGGTCTCCAGGTCCTTCTCCCAAGCCTACAGCACCTGGTGTTCCCAGGTGGTCTCCCATCCAAGTACTAACCAGGCCCGTCCCTGCTTAGCTTCCGAGATCTGATGGGATCAGATGCCACAGCAGTATGGCTGCTCGCTAAGACATTATAGGGCCTGGTATATTTTCAAACTTTGATTCTTATGTGGTGCTCACCATATGCAAAAGAAAGGATGAAAAATCTACCTCTGCTGCTTTGGGGACTCTGTGACAATTAAGAAAAAGCAATGTCCTGCCCCACTGTCACCTCTGCCTTAGTAGAAGGACAGCCCACTGGTTTAAAGAGGGCTTTTCTAGGGAAGCAGGGGAACTGATGCAACTGGACATTTCTCCATCTGTCCCTGCAACCACAGACTATGCACCGAGATGCTCCCAGTAGGTCATGTTTTTAGATTCCGTGGTCATGCATTTAGACTATATAATTAGAACTGCTGAAAGAGAAGGCTAGACAGTGAAGGCCTCTCTTCAAGCGCTCATAAAAAAAGTTTCTTCCTGCCCTTGTCTGCCTGATGTCGATCCAGAACTTTCCAAGCTATCAATTTAATGTAATAGCTGCTTGTCATGACATTAACAAGGAAGGTCAAACTACACACAAAATGAATTTGGAATTTCAATTTGGTCAGAGTTTGTCATGAAGGACAGAATACTGTATTCTGCCTTAAGAAAAGATTTATTATCTACAGAGAAATCTTCAGCAAGACTGAGAATTTCCTCCTTTGATAACGTTTGTTTCTCTGTTGGCTGGTGAAATCATATAGGGAGATCTTTCCCTACTTTTTCAAATATTTACATTATATATTTTATTGTGAGCATCTAGTAAGAAATGATAATGTTGTGAGTAGTTTTTTCAGTGATGGTTTTTTGGGATTTTTTGTTGTTGTTGTTTCTCTAAGGCATATGGTGATAAGTAACAAGTCTGGGATTGGGACCATGGCCCTCAGTCAGCAATTAACCTCCTCATTGAATCAGAGATATTGGTGAACAATCTTAATGCCAAGATGAGGGACACAAGTGGGGAAAAGAAGGATGATAGAAAAGGAGACAAATAAAAACTGTACACAATGTGAGAAGGATCTTCCCGATGACATTTCCCTGCGTAGTTTGATTCTTCACAATGGATGGAAAGAAAGAATAAATTCACCTTGTGTGGACTCCTTAAAGAACAGTACGGCTTGGGAAGATTTGCTGTGATGGTCACTTGACAAGGGGAAAAGCTGTATTCTGCCTATTGACAACATGCATGCTTTTCAGATATTTAATGATGTAATCTTGCCCACATTAAGAATAAGACCACCACTGAATCTCCTGGGAATCAGCCAAGCCCCTCAGGCTCCGTGCAGCAAGTACCCAGCAGAGGTCACAGCACCTTAGCATCACTGCTGCTCACACGCTTGCAAATGATAGAAAAGAACATGCTTCCCCTGAAATCACTGAAAAAGAAAACAGGAGACTCTGAACAGGCTCAAGTATGTTTTCTCAACACTTCCTCCCACACCATGGATGTCAGTGCTAAGAAAATCCAGCGAGGAGAATCTCTACTGTCATCTAGATTTGTTCTTGTTGTTGGATGCCAGCTCATAGCAACCCTCATGGGGTTCTCAATGGCTAATTGTTTCAGGATTGCTTCAGGAGCAGATTGCCATGTCCTTCTCCTGTTTTTGCAGTGCTCGGGCTCCAACTGAGGGCCTCAAAGAGTGTGTTGTGGCATTCTACCAACTGAGCTAAACCCCAGCCCGTCATCTAGATAGGATCTCTGATTTTAAAGGAAATAGAAGGAGGGAAGGAGGGAGGGAGTGAAAATAAGAAAGAAGGAAGGAAGGAAGGAAGGAAGGAAGGAAGGAGAAAGGGACAAGAAAGGAAAGGAAAGGAGGGAGGGAAGGAAGGAGGAAAGGATGGAAGGAAGGAGAGGGGAGAGAAGGAAGGAGAGGGAAGAAAGTAAGGCAGAAAGGAAGGATGGATGAAGGAGAGAGAAATGAAGGGAGAGAGCGAGAAAGAAGAAGAGGATAGATAGGAAGACAAATGGAAAAAAGAAGAGAAAAGGAAAGTGTAACAAGAAGTAAGCAAAAGAGGTTGAGACATCTTCTGTTGAACACAACTCGGAGAAAATAAGGCAATTAAACTATCTTACATCTTCATTGAGATACTTCTACTGAAAATGGCTCATTATGAAAGTAATTCCCCTTAGTAATTTCTAAAAATTAACTCAGTTACCCAAGAGAAAGGCAGAGAAAGTGGCTGGTGCTTTGTCCTTTCTAGACACAGTGGAAAAGGTTGAGATACTGCCCTGCATGATTTGGGGCACAGCATCAGTGTCTTACTTAGATTAGCAGAGAGCGAATTCATCTCGTATAAAATGCCAACTATAGTCCAATCTCTCTTGGAGATCTCAATCCAGTTGGAAGAATATATAAGTTTGTGACTGAAAGAAATAATCATGAGGTAGCAAAAAGAATGATAAAATTCCAGGCAATCAGCTCCACAGATGCTGTATCTATCATAAGGAATATAATATATATCAGGAAAGAATTATGATCTATTCTGGGGCTAAAATTCCTTTCCTACTTCTTCACCAGCTAATACCCTTTAGGACAGAGGAGAACCCTGGAGCCATGGTGCATGCCTGTCATCCCAGGCAGTCAAGAGGCTGAGTCAGGAGGATCACAAATTTGACAATAGGGGCAGCCTGTACAACTTTGTGAGACCCTGTCTCAAAGAAAACAAAACAAGAAGCACAAGAAAGGGCCTGCAGCTGTGGCTCAGTGGTAGACCATTTGCCTACCTTGAGAAGCCCTAATATTGCAAAGCAAAGCAAAATAAAACAAAGATGAGATGGAACCACCACTTCTTGGAGGACATTTTCCTTCCCTTAAACACTTTTGCATTGTCTATAGGTCTCCCAACCTTATAGAAGGAGCATTAGGACATGACCTGTTTGCACAGAAAGTTTTACCCACTGTTGCTTCTTTTGGTTCCTCTGGGGCAAGACCTTCCTTTTTACAAATCTTTTAAGGAATTATTTGTTGTACTTGTTGTAGTTGTTGTTGTTGTTAGGTGCCATCAAGTCGGTATCTAACTCAGCGACCCTGCATACAACAGGTGAAACACTATTGTCAGTGCTTCTCTGCTATTCATAGGGTTTTCAATGGTGGATATTTTTTTGGAGTGGGTTGCCAGGTCCTTCTCCCAAGCCTACAGCACCTGGTGTTCCCAGGCGATCTCCCATCCAAGGACTAACCAGGCCTGACCCTGCTTAGCTTCTGAGATCTGAAGGGATCGCATGTCACAGGACTACGGCCGCAGGTATTTGTTGTACTTAGACACTTAATAATGTTTCTCAAAAATAACGTGGTAAAAAACATGTAGATGCTTAGGAGGTGCGAGGACAAAATCAAGAGATTATTTAAGAACTATCAGAAAAGAAATGATTAGGTTAGAAAGGAGGTTGTTGTTGTTGTTATGTGCCATCGAGTTGGTATCCAACTCATAGCGACCCTCGTAGGATTTTCAATGGCTGACAGTTTCGGGATTGCCTTGGGAATGGATTGCCAGGTCCTTCTTCCATTTTTGTGGTGCTGGACCTCAGAGACTGCAGCACAGTGCTCTACCAACTGAGCTAAATCCCAGCCCTAGAAAGGAGGTAGAAGAAATAAATTAGGGGAAATCAAGTGGGAGTGTGTTTAGGGGGAGGAGGGAAGAAGTGTAGGCAAATGAAGTAGAAATAGGAATGTTGAAAGTTGGAAATAAAAATAAAGAAATGTATGAGAAGCTGAGAGATAATGTTGGGAAGGCTGTAACTTAAAGCCATGGGAATTAAGTCAGGAGAAATTGGTTGATTTGCACAAGGAAAGAGAGGAGAATTAATGGGAAAATATTGACATGTACACAAAAATGCTTGGCTTGAAATAAAAGAGGCAATAGCGATATTCTAAGCAAGACATTACTGGAAACAGTGAGGCAATACCAATAAATATAAGAATGTGTAAAAATGTCTAACATTTTTACTAGGACTCTACAAAGTGATCAAAGGAATTTTGTGGATTATTTCACTTGGCCTTAATGGTGACGTTTTGTGGAAGACAGAATAAATATCAAGAACTTTAGTCCATAAGTGAAGACATTCCCCCAGTTCTCAGGCATTACAACAAATCAAGATAAGAAAACACAAATAAAAATAGTAATAAAAGGTATAGTGACAAGCAATGACCATGGATGAATGGCAAGTGATTTATATGTTCAAAACTGGGGCTGCTACTGGCCTTTAAGGGAGCCAGGCACACTGGCTACAAAGCTCAGGACATCCCCGCATAACAAACAACCAGTCCGCACAAAATGTCAAAAATGCTATGGCTGTAAAATCCTGGAATATGGAAATCCATTAAGGATACTCATTTTCACTAATTCTTTATAAAAATAGAGAATTTTGATGTGAGATTTAGAAATTATTAGCACAAGTTTCAACTGATTCTCTTTAATTTGATGATATTGAGGGAACTGCTTCTTTATTTTACTACCTACAAATCACCATCTTATTCCAATAGGTAATAACACATTGTTTAAAGTAACAAATTCCAAAATGTGCAACACCATATAGGACTAGTGACCTAGTTTCCTCAACCAATGCATTACAATGAAACATACCGACACAAAAAAGAGGCATGGAAAACTTCTTGATTAGAAGAGACCAAAGGAACTTATCAGCCAATTACAATATATAAATTTTGTTTAAATTCTAATTTGAACAGAAACCTTAGAAAGATATCAGTCAGAAATTGACCATTAAAATGGATGTTTAATAATATTAAGATATTGTTATTTTAGGTATGACAATAATATAAGAATATGTCATAAAAAGGAAATAAATGTTTTAGGAAGATATACTAAAAGACTAATGGATAAAATGTTATACTATCTGTGATTGAGCCTGCAGCCATACCCCTGTGGGGTCCAATCCTGTCAGATCTCAGAAGCTAAGTAGTGTCAGGCCTGGTTAGTACTTGGATGAGAGACCGTCTGGGAACACCAGGTACTGTAGGCTTGGGAGAAGGACCTGGCAACCCACTCCCAAAACACAATCAGCCATTGAAAACCCTATGTATATCAGAGAAGCACTGACAACATTATTTTACTTCTTGTAGGTAGGGTCACTAAGAGTTGGACACCAACTCAACGGCACTGAACAACAACCGTAACAATTTGTGATTGGTGTAAGGAAATGGATGCTGTTATGAAAAGCAGCTCTCAATGAGTTGTTACTTTTTGAGCTGAGAGATGGATAGTGTGATTTATTATACAAGTACTACTCTCTTTAATTTTGTGTATATTTTCTATATCTACTAAAAAGTTTTCCAAAAGCACTTTTACACAGACATACACACACACACACATACACACACACACGCCAACCTAACTTATCACAATAATGAGAAGTGGAAAACACATAGTTTTATCCAACAAATGGTCCTGCCATCAATGAATTATCTAAGAAAAAATTATCTTAATCTCTATTTAAACAAGTCACAAGAATCAACTAAAATGGTCTGTGGTCAAATAGCGAGAGGTAAAAACATTAATGGCTTTAGACAAAAACACAGCCAACACTTGAACAACTCTGGAGTATGTCAAGTTTCCCTCAACAGAATGTAACAGCTTTAAATAAAAACAAAAATTAATTGATAACTTCTATTCCCCAAGTTAATAGAATAAAACAAAATTAATAAAATATAGGGGAAGCTATTTACAAAATATTTACTCCACAAAAATCATATCTAGGTTACATAAAGAACACCTGAGAAACAATAAGAGCTAGAAAACCCAATAGAAAAATGACCAAAATATTTAATTCACAAAAAGTATATATAATTGATCAATAAAACTTAGGAAGGAATACTCATATTTGTTATCCAGTAATAAAATGGAAATTCAAACCAAAACATGATAATTCTACTCCTTCACCAGAACTGTTGACATAGAAAAGACAGATGACATATCATGTTAGTGAGGCTCTGCAGCTGCTGGAAGTCTCGTGCATTGCTGCCTATTTGATAGTTCCTTCTAAGCTGAATATGTGCATATGATAGGATCCAAAATTGAAATGTTAGGGGTATATCCAATACAAATGCAAACCCATTGACCAAAATCTCTGGAGTAGAATGTTCATAATTGCTCTGCATTCTTACAATCATGAATGCACTAAGTACAATTATGTGCAAAAATAGTTATTAATCTCCCAAGCCAAACATGACAAGGCGCACATAACCGAGTTTTATATGAATAAATTTCAGAGACAGGTAAATTCAAGCTATGGTTTTAGAAGCTGATGGGTGTCAACATTGGGGAGGAAAATAGTAATGAGTTGGCAATAAGTATGAGTTTTTGAGGTGCTGACAATACCTCTTTCTTGGATTAGGTGATGCTTAGACATGTTAGGTCTCTGAAGAATCACTGAGTCATACATGTTAAGACACATGCAATCTTGTGCAAATCTTATGCAGCCATAAAGTTGCTTCAAGACATTCCTAATTCCACTTTATGCTAAAAATCTAGGCGTAACTGAAGATCCTTAAAAGAAGTACTTGGTCAGGTAGTTCTCAGTTCTTATGATGCTTCTCTCAATATAATGTAATAAGAGAATAAAAGTGTCTTTATAAATAGAAAAACTAAATCATGATAAAAATGCCAAATATTGCCACAGACTGATGACGGATATTGGTTCTGATAAAGTATCAAAGAAACTGGAATAAGAATTAATATATTTTCACAATTTAAAAAGTAATATTTCAAAATGAATCAAGAGGAGCAAAGATGTAATTTGATTAAGCTATGTAATATCCTATGTAACTGGAAAGATTAAAACTTGGAATATATTTTTCTTAACAAAACCCTGCTAAAAACAAAGCAGGAAGGAAAACACTGAAATTGAAGTGGTATTTCCCATATAAGTCATTACTTACAAACTCTGAATTACTCTTTTTGGAGAAGGAAATGTCCTGATATGTATCGGTTTGTTTTCAATGATGTTTTTAATATTAGTATGTGTTGTCATGGTGGAAAAACAAAAAAAGACATATTAAAAATATCATTGAGAAATAATTTCTCCACAGAAATGAACGACTCTCATAAAACTCTGCGTTGGGAGGTATTATTTGATCAATAGAAGGAAAAAGATTATATTGAGTGTTTATCATGTTTTAGATTTAATGCTTGACTATATTCTTTCTCTCTCCCCTCCCCTCCCCCCCTTTCTCTCTCTCTCTCTCTTTCTCCTTCTGAGCAATGAGCAAGGGAAATAAACAATCCATCAGGTGGTTTCAGGAAAGCCAGAATGCTGGAGCCACACCACTTCTCTCCTTCCCAGAAGAGACATCTGGACTGAGCACCTTCTCCCAACCCTGCAAAGCCACGCCAGTTCCTGAAGGCCACCCACTCCTTCCACCGTTCCCAACTGCCCCAGGCCTCCAGACCTCACCAATGCTCCACACTCCAAGGACAGACAAGATGGGACAGAAGGCAGCCTCTCTGAGTTCTCAGAGAAGCTGAGACCTAGAAAGCTAGGTGCACACTCCACGCCTCCTCCTCCAGGACAAAGTCTAGGTCAGGAGACTTCTCCCAAATAGGCAAAGCAGCACTGGCCACTGCAAGCTGCCAGCTACTTTCTGATAGTATTAGCTGCCCCCAGGGCCTCAATTCTATGTGGGTTCTGTCATTATCCTGAGTGAGGAGTTAGAGGGGACAAAAAAATTGTCCCTTGTATGTTGCTGTTGTTAGGTGCCATTGAGTCGGTTGGACTCATTAAGCCCCTATGTATTATAGAACGAAACACTCCCCGACACTGTGCCATGCACACGATCATTTTATGTTTGAGCGTGTTGGTGTTGTTGCAGTCACTGGGTTTCTTCCCATTTTAAGTCATGCCACATCAGCAAAAAGAGGTCCCAGGGGACTCCATTCCCATCATTAAGATCAACACTACTTTGAGGAGGCAACTCTTCTCCAGTCATTTCTTGAATGCCTTCCACCCTAGGGGGCTCATTTTCCAGCACTATATTTGACAGTGCTTTTCTGCTATTCATAGGGTTTTCGATGGCTGATTGTTTTAGGAGTGGACTGCCGGGTCCTTCTCCCTAGTCCATCTTAGTCTGGAAGTTCAGCTAGAACCTGTCCACCATGAATGGCCCTGCTGGTATCTGAGATACCAGTGGCATAGCTTTCAGCATCACAGCAAATGCAACCCCTGACAGCATGGCAAGGTGACAGACACATGGGGGAAACTGGGAAGCTGAGCAGTACTTTGCTTTACCTGGGTGAGAATAGACAGTGTGTACAACTGTAGGGTAAAATTTCAGCAGAGATGGAAAATTCAGGAATATGTGAGAGATGAGAAGAACCTGAGCAAAAGGAGAAGAAAGAAGAAGAAATCAACAGCTCAGAGATGGAATGTTCTGAGCAGATTTACTCCCTCCAGAGACTGATTGTATCTTAATTGGCGTGAGGTGGGCACCGACATCTGGTATTTCTTAAAAGCTCTCCAGGCGATCTGAACGCACGCTCACTCTGAGAACCATTCCTGTAGTTCATTCAACATTGTTCACTGACTGTCCACTGTGTGCAAAGTCACCGTGTTATAAACTGAACTCCCGGCTCACAAAACAGTTGTTTTTTATTCTGCTTTCATCTCAATAGCCATGTGTTACCTGAAGGAAAACGTTCAGTAACTAAAGCAAGACTTTCAATATTAGGATTTTCCATTTCTTCCCCTGGATTTGTTTTTCTACAGAACTTTGGAGTAAACAGCTCTTGGTAAATTCCTTAACCTCTTGATGTGCCCATTTAGTTCTTTATGAAACAGACAAATGTGTTTATCTGTCCATCAGAGGTCCGTCTTGTTTGTTTGTTGGGGTGTTGAAACAGTTTTGAGCAGTAATTTATTTATTTACATACGGACTGACTTAGGAGTTGAGTCCAGGGCCTCACAAATGCTAAGCAAGTTCTCTAACGCTATGCTACACTCCCTTTTTTTCTCCATCTTTTTGTTTTGCTAGATTGTACAGGTTGTACCTAGCCTTAAATTTGAGTTCCTACTGCCTCACCTTTCAGAGTTGCTGGGATTACAGGCCTGTATCTGTAATTTTATCACTCTTTAAGGAATATAATCCTTCAAAGTAGATGTTGTTGTTGTTAGGTGCCACTGAGTCAGTGTTTGACTCATAGCGACCCTATGTATAAAAGGTGAAACACTATTGTCATGCTTCTCTGCTATCCATCGGGTTTTCAATGGTTGGTTGTTCTTTGGGAGTGGGTTGCCAGGTCCTTCTCCCAATCTCCCATCCCAGGACTAACCAGGTCCAATCATGCTTAGCTTCTGAGATCAGACAGGATTGGATGCCACGGTGGCACGGCTCCAGGCTCAAAGTAGATAGTATCTCAAAACTGCTATTCTTAGAAACCAGAACTTCACCCATGAACTTTTCCAATTTTGTTCTTTTTAATTACAAAGGGAGAGATAAAACTGACCATTGGAAGAGACACTGGGGATAACATCCAACAGACAAAAGCAGACACCAGATGTGGTGATTCCCTACAGGAAAGACTCCATTTTTCTAATGTTGGTTCCTCACGTTGGTGTCTTCCAGTCCCCATGGAGATAAACTTATTATCTCTGGGGCTTGTTCCTAAAGTTGTACTCTGATAAATCAAGAACTAAAGAAATTGTAATACAGTACTTCAAAAATCACTATGAGCTCTCAGAAGGTTGTAGGTATGTGTCCAGTCTACCTAAGACATCTGGAGCAGGTAATACAAAGACCTACCACTTCACAGTTGTGAACTTGAAAATTCAGCAAAGTCTACACTGTTGTCTGGAAGGTGCTACTCATATATTGGTAGCTTGGGTAATAAGAGTATTTTATGTCTATGCCAGACCCAGGGATAACTCAAGTTCATTCATTTCCAAAACCCAGGTGAATAAATCCTTCTCTGGTTGTGGAATGGTTACCCAGCTGAAGTCTATTATTTCTCTTAAGTACCTACATCCATTCTGTCAGGATGATTATTTCCCAAATCATAAGACAATGTGGTAAGACCCAGACTGAATTCTATTTTTCTCAAGGGAGCACGCTATTTTGCTGTTATAGTAAACAAATACTAATGACTTTTAAAATTACCAATTTGATGGTAAGATTCATTATTTTCCTTTCTTTTCTTTAGGACTGTCATCAAGTTTCATTTGACGGACTAGTTACCTACATTTGTCAAATACTCGGATACATATATGGCAATAAAAGGAAATGAAGCAATCAGCCAAAAGTAGCTAAGGGACAGCAGTAGAGTTCTAATCCGTGTGTCAGACCATAAAAGGTAATATCCTCTCATTAAATGCATCTTTGCATAAGGTATTTGAAACTCTCTCACACATGCTAAAATTGAAATAGATGTCATATTTCTTTACTCTTTTGAGAAAAACTGGTTGAGGCCTGAACTTCCAGCTTACTTTCCCGAATCCTCTTTGGACTGTTCCTAGTCTTAGTGCCAAATGCCTTCCACCAAGCCACCTGTCTTTACTGTATGCCACTAATCCAAACTGCCATTCAGAGGAATCAATCTTTCCAGACTAAATAAGTTTGCACAAATGTTCACAATAAATGGAGAGCATTTCTCTCAAGGTTCTGTATAAATAATACCTGGGAATTTTTACATAGATTTGTAAACAAAACAAAACATACAGGTTTTTTTTCTTTTTTTGCTCTGTTTAAAGAAACCATCTATTTTTATTATAGAAGAAGATCAAAGGCAGTATGTTCCCAATGCTGACATAGAAATGGGTTAAATCATGGGTTCAGCAGAGGAAATTAAAGGGAGAGGCGTGCTTTGCAGGCTAATTGGTACCTAGATCTCATGGAACTGTGTTTTTAATGGTAATTCTGCTAAAATTTTGTAAATGGGTTCCAAACTTAAGATACTGGAATGGAAGTACGTTATTTCCTTTTCTAAATTGCCTGCTCTGTCTCTCAATACAGAAGCTAATAAAAGCTCAGGGCATCCTAGAGGGATACCTAAAAAAGTTTTTTTTTTCTTCTTCTTCTTCTTTTCTTTTTGTTTTTGGCCCAGATCTGCTCAACAGTAGAACTGAATAAAAACAGCTATTTTAATAAATATTAATATAGTACATGTTAATTTTAAGCTTTTCCATAGTTAGAATGTAATAGGTAGTTAGAAAGTACTATGACAAAATGTTTTTGAAGGGCACTATTGTTCTACCAAATCCCATAGGATTTTCCAAGCTGCTTCAATTTTGTTGTATGGATTTCTTTTTTCACAATTTATAGGAATTTTGGTTCTTGTATTAAAGCATAGATAAGCAAAATCATACAGTAGTGGCTAAAAATTGGCATTGATAGAGAAATGACTCATTTCTCATTTTAAAGTTTAAAAACATTATTTCTACACTTCCACGTGGATTTCATGTTTCAAAATGTCATTAATCAAATAACTCATAGCAGATTACTAATTCAAAAATGTCCCTAAGAAAGTACCAAGACATATAAGTATTGCAAAGTGAAACCTACTCATAGCTCAGAAAAGCTCTAATTGGGTTATGTATACTTTATTATTTTATTTCATTTCATTTTTTTCAGTACTATGGAGTTGAATAAAGGGATTCATGCATGCTAGGCAAGTACTCAACCACCGAGCCACATCTTCAGCCCCTTTTAAATTTTTTTATTTTGAGACAGGGTCTTACTGAGTTGTGTCACCTGCCTCTGTCCTGGAATCTGCAACCCTCCTGCCTCAACCTCCAGACTTGCTGGGATTCAGGGCATCCTGCCGGATACCTGGCTTTATTTTACTTTTTAAATAATTCAGTTAAACTTAGGGTATCTAGAGCATAACTCTCTGATTAATTTTCTTCAATATTTATTTTATAATACTTAAAGTAAGATCGTTTGCCTGGCACAGAGTCAGGAGGTATTTCGGTCTGCTGTACATAGGGTCGCTATGAGTTGGACTCGACTCGACGGCACCTAACAACAACAACAACAAAGTCTTTCATGAGAACATTAATCTGCCAATTGACATGCTAACTGTTTACAGCCAGGTTCTTCCAATATTTTTAAAAATAATCATATGATTGTTCTTGGTTGCACTCTACTCTTTCCTATTTTCCTTTCACTTTTACCTCTAAAAATTAGATGTATTAGCTGTGGCATATTCAAAGTGACTTCGAGAGAGCAAATGTAATACTCTATTTAGAAATTAGCGAAGCACATTAGATACTATACTTCCAAATTTTAGGGGGAGCTCTTTCTATGGATGGTTATCTTGCAAGAAATCTTAAAATGACAGGTGGTATTTTTGACTCAGTGACCACAGAAAAATTTTTAACTAAAATCTCTATATGAAAAGCAAGAAGAGTGAGAAAATTTGTTCTTTCTTTTAGTATATAAAATTGATTAAATTTCCTTTTTCTCCACTAAAATGACAGATAGCTGCTTACCTCTCTTTCAACCCATTGACAGATTTTCCAGTAACCAATACTTTTTGGTAGATGAAAATTTTTCACTATGGTTATTTGATTGGTAGTTTGACTACATCTTTAAGATGTACTAAAACAAATATATTCTATCATTTAAACTTACTGGAAAAGTAAGCAAAATTTCCATAGCATTCATATAAAACTATATATCTGTATTTATATATCCTTCAACTAAATACTAAATTAAAAAGCAAATCACTAAAAGTAAAACAAAAGTCTAGATTAAAAAATAAAATCCTGTTTTTGTACATAATACACTCATTTAGGGGAATTCCAAACTATTAAGAACACATCACATTATTTAATATGTTACTTGAATTACACAAGGGAATATTATTCAGCAGAAGAATGAAATTATGTCATTTGCAATAAAATGGATGGAATTGGAGATCATCATTTTAGGCAAAATTACCCAGATGCAAAAAGAGAAATACTACATAGTCTCACTCATATGTGGGAGCTATATCTACCCATATATATGTATACATGTATATAATTATACATCTCTATATAAAAACAAGAGACTGGGATTTGGCTCAGTTGGTAGAGCGCTGCGCTGCAGTCTCTGAGGTCCCGAGTTCAATTCTCAGCACCGCAAAAATGGGAGAAGGGCCTGGCAATCTACTCCCAAGGCAATCCCGAAATAGTCAGCCATTGAAAACCCTATGAGGGTCGCTATGAGTCGGATACCGACTCGACGGCACCTAACAACAACAACAACAACA
>VMDO01023067.1:0-32347 GCA_007922755.1 Pedetes capensis
GGAGAAGGAGAAGGAGAAGAAGAAGAAGAGGAGGAGGAGGAGGAGGAGGAGGAGGAGGAAAAGGAAAGGGAGAAGAGAAGGAAAGGAAGGGAAAGAGAGACACATTGCAGGCGGCGCTTTCCAGGTCTTTCTGCCTCGCGCCTAGGCAGTGCTCTGAGCCCTGGCAGCCCCAGGGATCAGCCATCTGGCTGCTGAGGTTTGGAGGCCCCTGGAGACAGCTAGGAAGTGGTTCCTATAGCTCCGAGCAAGTGGAAAGAGCTGGAACACCTCATCCATCCCAAGGGGCTGATGACTGAGAGCCCCCAGGAGAAGCAGCTTCTCAGCTATCAAGAGGACCCTGACCTGGCCCTGTGTGACACTGGGGAGGAGTGTCACCCCAAAGCAAAGTTTCTGTGAGCCCAGGTAGGTGGGGGGATTGCCCAGCACCACAGTCCCTCCCTTCACTCCCAGCGGATGAAGCCCTGTGTTACCCTGTCAGTCTGCAGAGAACGAAGGGGCTCACGGGCACCGCCTGGGTGTCAGAGGGCATGGTGGGCTTGGAGTAAACACAACCATGGGGAAGTGCTCTGCCACAGCTACCCCTGGGTGTCACCTGCCTGAGGTGACAGTTTAGGCTAGGGACGCTAGGGCTATGTGAGGGCAGTGGTCTCAGACATCCTCTCCCCTTATAGAGACCATTTTCCTCCACGCCTCATTCGCAGGAAACTCCCAGATCCCAGTCAGCTGGGGACTGAAAGGGCCTCTTAACTTTTTTATGTCAGCTGATGGACAAGGCATCAGGTGACTCCAGAAGCAATGGGTCACCTTTCCTTTCTTAGAAAATTGTTATTAAGTAACAACATGTCAGAGTTAGAAGGAACTTCAGATATGGTCACATTAGACTGCCTTGTGGTGCATATGGGAAAGCAGGCTCAGAGAGGGCAAGCGAAGCCGCACAGCACAACAGTTGCCACCCTGGGCCTACTTTCTGCAGGTGCTCACTGCTTAAATGATTCCCAGTGGCCTCTGTGGGGCTGGGATTTACCTCAGTTGGCAGAATGCCGCTCTGCAGTCGCTGAGGTTCTGGGTTCAATCCACAACATCACAAAAATGGGGGAAGGACGTGGGAATCTACTGCTGAGGCAATCCCAAAACAATCAGCCATTGAAAACCTTACAAGGGGGTCGCTATGAGTCGGACATGACTCAAAGCACCTAACAACAAGTACCCCATGTGATAAAAGTCCTTACCTATATGAGAGCTCCGCTAGATTGGGCGGCTATCATGCAACTGGGATATTCCTCTAGATTTTGAAAACTTAAAGGCATAGTCCTCTTGTTTTAAAATTTTTGTCCTGATTCATTTTAGCTCATGTGGTTTACAGAAATCTTGTCTCAAGAAATATAACACAGAAACGTTGGCCCCCTGCGTCAGATCCCTGGGTGGTGGAAGACTTGAGAAACGCTCTGCTTTTTCCTTGCAGAGTCCATGGGGAGCCAGAGAAATCCCAAACCTAGTGTTTCCCGGGCAGTAACGCTGCCACGCTGGAACACATACCAAAGGAAGATGCTGTTGATAAAGGGAGTGGCGGTGAATTTAGCTGCGACTTAGGTGGAAGTTTCAGTTTCACCACTGATCTATCTGCTGTGTGACCTTGGGTGGGCACCGTCTACTCCTGGCCTGCTTTATCACATGTAACTTGGGGGCAAGACAGGATGCTTTCTAAGCGCTCTTCCAGCTTTTGCACTGGCTGGGGCCTTAGGTTTCCTCCCTGCTGTCCCTAGACACCGTTTCCAGCCTTCCCTCCGTGCTTGCGAAGCCTGGGAGAGGTTGGGGGTGGGGAGGGGGGTTTCTTCCATTTAAGTTCAGGTTTACTAAGTGACTTGTCTATGTTTCTCTGGATGCGACAGCTGACGAACGAGGAGCTCCTGAGGGGTTCCGTCCAGATCTGACCGTGGACATTGGGTGAATGACAAATAATCCCCCGCTTGCTCTGGGGTGACGTAGCTGCTAGGGGATGATGTTAATTCTGCTGTTTACAGAAATAAGTCCACTGTGAGCTGAGGCTTTTTGGTGTTTAAAACCAGATGGTATTTCCTGCCTTGATCAGCCTTAGAGCTTTGGTTCCCATGGCAACCCTGAAGCTCCACCTACTGCTACTTCCTCATTCTCTAAGCTTCTTCCTCTTCCATCATGGTGTCAGGGTCCCTGGAGAATGAAGCCACTAACTAGGTATGCATAGCACGTTATGGTCCACATCACACTCCAACATTTATTACCCCACTCACTCTGCCACAGCCTGGCCAGAAGACCTTTGTTCTCTCTCCATTTTACAGATGGGAAAACTGAGCCCTCAGAGACAAGGTGCTCTGCTTTGCCTGCCCCTGGTGGTGTCAGTAGGACTCACACCCCCAGGTTCAATCACTCTGGACCTCCCGTGGCCTCCACTAGACCAGGATGAAGATGAATGCCCTGCACACTGGGCTTGTGGTTCCTAAGTGGTCATCTTCATATCCAAATTGGGAGTGGATCAAGGTGGGGCATCTTTAGGCAAGCGATTTAATAGCTCTATGCGGCACCTTCCTCATCTGTGAAATGGGTCATGATAAGGGTGCCTCTGCATGGATGAGAAGATTAAATACTGACATATATAACCATAGCAGACCCGAGTTCTGCCCTGACTACCCGTGTGACATCGGCGGGTTCTTCTGCTCGCAGAGCCCGTTTCTGCTGTGTAAGAGGTAACTGCACCACAGCACTCACATGCACGTCGTGTGTGATCAAGCTCACACGCTGCCTGTCGTGCTGCAGCACACATGGGCGTTTCCTGGGGACCTTGTTGGGCCTGCATTTCTCACAAGTGTCCCGGGGGACTCCACGCTGCTGGTCCTTGGAGCACACTTGAGTAGTGAGGCTGTGGAGAAGGAATCGCTTGGCAAGTGGCACAAGGATTTGTCACAGAGAGCCCTGCCCTCACTCGTCACTGGGGCTCTGAACAGGAGCCCCTGTGGAGGTTCCTCCTGGTGTGGGGTTTGTCAGAAGCTGCCTTAGGCTCAGGATCTGCACATCCCAGAATCCCCTGGAGCTGTAGTGAAAGCTACCCCTGATCTTGAGGTCTCAGTGTCAATGTGTCACATCTTACATATCAAAATATACTCATTCGTAATGACCTGTGCAATTCTTTAAAAATAAAAAACAAAAAAATTTTTTTTAAAAGTCTGTCTCAGGAATGCTAAATGACATCTTTAAGCTCATGACAGAAAGTGGATCGGGGCAGAGCTATCACACAGCTCTAACAAAGTCTACAGTACACTTTATTCCTGCCAGTTTTCGTTGCTCTGTATTCTTTATATGATTGTGGTTTGTAAACTGAATTATGTGCATTAATTGCTCACCAATTAACAAATATTCCCATTCATTCTTGCAATTAATCTGGCTGATGCAGCCCTGGCCCTTGTCACAAGTCCATAACCCAGCTCCCCTGACTGCCACCAGCTCTGGGGTGGTCAGTGCGGCTGTGTTGAGCAGCACTGTGGCCAATAATGAGGAGTCACATGGCCATGATCCCCACCCAACAGTGGGAGAAAAATGAGAGCTTTGGGTGCCCAAGGAAAACTCCCCCTGTGTTGGGCACTTGGACCATCTGTAAATTCCCAGACCTGCCCCCTGAGCCAGAACTTTCATTATCCCAGTGGATGATAAGAGAGGCAGGGACTTGGCTTTGCTCCTGGGGGCTTCTCCAGTGCCTCTGATGGCCTCCCAGCCTCTGTGCTGGCCCTGCTGTGCCTGAGGAGGGTGGCCAGCCCGCACCCCTCACCTGCCCTCCAGGGCCAGATGGAAACTCAGGCAGAGGATGCAGATTCCTCTTCCCCTCCTGGGGACTTAGTGAAGCCATCCTGCAGCATCCAGGTCTAAGTGCTTCCTGGCTGCTGGTCCTCGCAGTGCTTGACCCAGATGGGCTCCCCAGGTGGACTCTGAGATGCAGATCAGCCTGCAGCTTGGGGTCTGGTCTGTGGAGAGAGAATAGTGGGCTGCACAGCAGGTGAGGACTGGGGTCGAGGTGGGTGAGGGGCAGTGGAGTCCCTGGGTCAGGCCGCGGATGCTTCGTCATCTGAACAGGTACAGCACTGAACGGGTGTCCACGTGGATGCCTGAGCTTCACCAAACACTCGCTCATCTGCCAGGAGCGATTTTCACTGTGATGAAAGCGGAGACAATTATTCCACTAAAAGAGCGCTAGCGAGGGAAGTGAGCAGCAGCTCCAGGCACATTGAAAAAGGAAATGAGAACCTGGGCTTGGAGCAAGGTGACTGGTGCCACAGAGAAAGACCACACCTTGCCAAGGGGCCTGGGCGAGGGTGGCCCCTCCTCACTCGCTCATTCATGAAGCATTTTCTGGGCTGGGCTTTGGGGACATTGGCTGGAGACCCTCAGTGTACCTAGACACCCCCCCCCCCCGAACAAAGGAGGCACACGTACATGGGGGAAATGCATGACACAGAATAGGTACAAATTGCTCACAGTGAAGGACCAGGTGGAGATGAATGACACTGACCAGAGGGGTGGAAGGCCAGCCAGGGAACCAGGGCCAGGAGCTCCTTCCTGTCTTCTCTGTTATGGTGACATATGTGTGGCATGAAACTTACACTGTAACCTCTATCAAGTCTACAGGTCACAGCACTGAGTTCATTGCACAACCACCACATCATCTAACACTAGCCCCAAAGGAAACCCTGGCCCATTAAGCAGTCACTTCCCATTGTCCCAATCCATCCCCTGACAACCACTAATCTGCTTCGCATCTCTGTGAATTTGCTGATTGTGGCTATTCCCTACCAATGGAGTTGAACAGTAAGTAGACTTTTGTGTCTGGTTTCTCTCACTTAGCATAATGTACTCCAGGTTGTATTATGTGTATTTCATTCCTTTTTATGGCTGAATAATATTCTTTACTGTGGGCAGACCACATTTATCTGTTAATACATAGCTGAGTTGTCTCTACCTCTTGCTTATTGTGAACAGTGCTGCTATGAATACTCATGTACACGTTCTTTGAATATTCATGTCCAGTTCTTCTGGGCATATCTGAGAAGCAGAACTACTAGGTTATATAGCCTTCTTTTGTTCTTTCTATTGTAATGTTGGGGATTGAATCTAGGGCTTTGTGCTGCAATGCAAGTGCTGTACCACTGAACCACACCCCAGCATGGTTCTATGGTCATTTTGTGCTTAACTCACTGAGGACCCACCATGCTTCCTTTTATAGCTTTGTGTAAAGTCACAGGGCTAGAGAGGACTTTAAAAATGCCCCAGAACAGTGTTTCTCAAGAGACTTTTGCATTTCATACATCAGTAAAGCTAAAACTACCGTCACTGCACCCCAACCATCTCAAAGTGGGTGTGACTTTGTCAAGACTCAAGGCCAGCCCTGAAAAATGAACACATTAAGCGTCAAACTCACTGCTTCACACCTGGCACCTGAGAACCACTTGCCTGGTCCCCTCCCCAGTAGCCCTGGCTTAGGTCCTGCCAGCTTCTGTGCCCACCTGGGGATTGCATATCCCAACCAACTCTGGTTTGGGCACAGCTCTTCCTCCTGGGGAGCTGACCCCACGTCCTCATCCCCCTCTGGGGCCCACAGTTCTCCCCACCTCCTGGACACCACCTTCTGTTTTCCTACTGTCCCCTGGGAGCAGGGAGAAGGCAGAATTCTTAACAGAGGAGCTTCTAGCTATTTTTAGTATTCTGCCCCCCCCCCCGCCCCCTTGTGAACAAGCTGCATGGACTAAATAACAAGGTGTCGCTTATTTGTTTTCTTGTTAGCCGGGTTACTTGCTGCTGACAGGCAGCAAGACATCGTGGAGCCAGCACGGACTCTGAGGCGAGACCTGCATGCCAACCAAAGCGTCCTTCGCTAGCTGCTTTTGACCAGGGTCAGGCTGGTTACAATGCCTGTGCAGCAGCCACCCAATTGATAGGAGGGGGGACGTTAAAGCTGCTTCGAAGGGTTATTGTGAAGACAAGGTAAGGTGATCCGGGCAAGTGCCTGGCAGCTTGCTGCGTAATAGCTACATGGGAAGAAACCTGGGTGCGCTTTGTGCCTCAGTGGGCACAAAGTGAGGACACACGTGCCACTAGTTAACCTGGATCCAACCTGCAGTTGGACGAGGAAAAAATCTTTCAAAGAATCAAGTCCCTGTATGGATATAACATTCATATAGTGTCTGATGTGAGGAAAACGGAAACCCGTTCTGCAGGGTTGAGACAAAATGGTGTCCTGGGTGGGGCTGAGACCAAACCCAACCCCAGCCACCGCAGGGTCTCCTTAACAAGGATGGCCATGCCTATGTCGATCAGCCCTGCAGAGCAGGCTTCCACAGGAACAGAACCCTGGGAGGCCCCTACTCTGATATGAATTGGCTCCACCCCACCGGCAGGGCCCTGGAGGCCAGGGGGCTGTGGTCTCTGCTGCAGGAAGGAAACCCAGTGCGGTGTGGGAAGCAACAAACAAGTGAAATGGGCTTCACGCTTTCTCCCCACCACGGTTTCTTATTTCCCTTCTACTGCCCCTAAGCTTTGGCAAATCACCCTGGGGCCTGGCTTGTCAGCTGAGCTGCAACTATGGCAGCGGCTGAGTCTGCTTGGAAGGAGAGTCGCCCTCCTCACATTCCTGCAGAACTCTGCATCATCCTTATTAGGGACAGCGTCACTTCTTCCATGTTGAACAGGATTTGCTGGTTAAGAAAACGTGATAAACTTGCTTGAAGTGGACCAGGACAGCCGTGAAGGATTCTTCACATACTTCCTGTAGATGTCACTTTCATCTGTGCTGCAGAATCTTTTCAGGGTCTCAGGACCTGCAGGTGGCATCTACTTGGAGGTCAGAGTAGGTGTCTGCAGCTGTCCAACCTTTGGCGTGGCCTATACCATGTCTTTGGATGGCTCCAAGGCAGGAAAAAATGAAAGAGGTTCCCTGGCCCCCTCTGCCTGCTGGATTAATTCTGATGATTTGGCCAGCTAGACTTCTTGCTTTGGCAGTCTTGGGGGCTGAACCCAGGGGCTCACACATGCTGGGCAAGTGTGCTACCACTGAGCTGTAACCCAAGCCCATTTTATTTTTTATTTTGAGACAGGGTCTATGTTGCACAGGCTGCTTCTGGCCTCGAACTTACCATCCTCCTGCCTCAGCCTTCAGAGTTGCTGGAATTATAGGCATGCACCATGGCACCTGGCAAGACTTCTTTCTGTCTACTTTGCTGGGAATCCCAATGATGCAAATACACAGGGTCAGGCCCAGTGGCAATGCAGGGACCCAGCGGCTGACCCTTGCTTTCTCCAGCTCCAATGCCAGCACAACCAGCTAAGCCACTGCTACTTCTTCCTGGAGGCTGACGGTTCCAGCCTCATCCACCCTGCCACAGATACATCAGGCAGGAGGTTGAGGGAGGAGAGACTAAAAATGTGCAACATCAGCCCAGCTCCAGAGTGAAAAGGGCGTTTCCCACCTTCATCTGATTCTCAGCACCTTGGTGATAGCCATCCCCTGGCAACCAAAAGGAAAGCGGAGCCTCAAGGAGATGAAGGAGCATGCCCCAGGACCGGCTCCAGCTCCTCCGTCTCTGTCCCGTGTCCTTTGCTCCTGCACCCTGTTCTCACACTTTTCACATGTACCCGCTGTCCTGCTCTTGTGCCCATCTCCTTTAAGAGACTGTGGCTTCTGGGGGGAATGAGATGAGTCTTTGCATCGGTGGCTGCAGAGCACAAGCTTGGGGCTGGCACAGGCATGATGCTCAGTAAGCATTCCGTGAATGGAAGGATGAGCAGCATTTGCCTCGCACAGCCTGGGGGCCTCCATGGCACAGTCTGGGGCCGAAGCAAGGTGGCAGGAGCTTTTGTCCAGCCAGTGGGGCTTGGACCCCAGCACACATTGGCAAGACATGGCACAGATGCTAAGAACAGTGTCCTCCCCCCTGCAGGAGCCCCTCCCCCAGGATAGAGGGCCCTCTGAGAAGCACACGCCCCCATCTTTGGGGACTCGTTCATCCCAGCATCCCACCACTAAGCAGGCCACCTCTGCAGAGGCGATTCCTGACACTCTGGCTTGGCTGAAGCCTTGAGCACTCCTAGCTTTCCCCCAGGGCCGTGAGGCCTTCTGGCTGCCATGGTCCCAGAGCAGGGTTTTCCCAATGATATCCAAGGGTCCCCACTCTTGCAAGAAATCATGGAAGTATGACAAACAACACAGCCCTGTGAAAAGGCCCAGCGTGAAGGGACTGAGATGCTGTGCAAGAAAGGCAGCCTTGTAGGTTGGCTTTAACCCAGGGTCTCCCGCATCTCCCTGATCACAGAGCTTCACCTCACTTCCACATACACAACCCTCTTGTCTTTATAACAAACCTACTAACAGCCCATGGAAAGTGTTCCAAGGAGCACATTTTGGGAAATGATGGTTAAGATCATTGAACAAGGGAGGTATTTCTTATGGAGAACAGCTTCCTGGAAGCAGGCTGGGGATACAGGAAAAAAAGCCCCCAGGAAGGGGTGATCAAGGCCCAGAAAGGGTGCCAGGGACTCTCACCAACCTGCACACAGAGTGCCTGGGAGAGGAGGGGACCTTGGAACCACTGGTGTCCAGGAGAGGAGGTGAGAGAGGCATCGCTCACAGCCTGTTCTCCCATCTGCAAGAGAACAATCAACCCCACTGCCTAGGGTGCTCAGATGACAGCACGAAGGTTTGCACCTGTGGAAAGCTGGCCCTGGCACAGCTTGTTTCCAACTGTTCAAACTCACCTGAGTAGGAGCTGCGCCAACATGCAGGTTGGAGAGAAGACAGGGCGAGGAAAAGCAGGCACCAGGCCTCTGCACATGGCAGTGGGCCATGCGCTTCAGGATAAACAACTCTGGGCCTCTGGGGTTAAATCTAAAATGTGTCCCCCAAAGGTCATGTGTTTAGATGTTTGGTCCCCAGCCAGGGGCGCTGACCTGGGAGGCTATAGAACTTTGGGAGGTGAGTCCTACCTTTGGGAGCTGGCCTTTGGAGGTTTCACAGGAGCCCCCTGTTCTAGTAGCTCTCTCTGCTCCTGAATGCGAGATGTGAGGTTCTCTGCCACAGGCCTTGCTGCCTGCCCCACCCCCCCAGCTGCTCTGCCATGCCTCCCACCATGATGGACTGAGATCCTCCAAACCTGACCCAATAAACCATTCCTGCCGTAAGTTTGTTTTGGTCAGGTATTTTGCTGCAATGATAAGTGAGGTAACACATACAGGTAACCCCAGAGGACACCAATCAGTGAAACAGCAGGAATCACTAATGCCTCTAGCTCTGGGGGTCTACAGGAGGGAAAGTCCCAGCCTTCCTGGTCTGCCAGGCTTGTTCCAACCCAGCTCTGCTCCTTCTGCACCGTGGCTGTGGTGAGCTGGCATTTCCCTCCTTATGCTTGTTTCCCCTGTGTGCCAGAAGGTGGTGATGGCAGCTGACAAGGCTGCAAGGCTTAGGCACATAACAGGTTCTCAGTGAGCAAGTCCCCTTAAAGGATGTGGCATGAAGAACCTTCACACAGATGTCTACATGGCTAAAATGAAACGTCTGAGCTGGGTGCAGTGGCGCATGCCTATCATCAATCCCCATAACTCAGGAGGCAGGGGCAGGATTATAAATTACAGGCCAGAGGCAGCCTGTGTAACTTAGTGAGACCCTGTCTCATGATAGAAAGTAAATAAGGGGCTATGGGTACAGCTCACTGGTAGAGCACTTACAAAGACCATCCGAGGCCCTGGATTCAGCCCCCTAGTACCGCAATACATAAAAAATTTTATCTTTGGTCACATGGACAGTTGGTTTCTGTGGGCAGAAGATAGGAGGAGAAAGGAAGGACAGACATCACTGGGCTGTCAGAGGGGAAACCATGAGGGTCTGGGCAATGTGGTGGCGATGGTTTCTAAAATCCGACACAGAGGCACGGGCTTTGATGACGAGGGGAGGGAAGGTGAGTGACGGCCCAGCACTGCTCATGGTGAAGATTAGAATTCTGTGAGGGCCACGGGCTGCTGGGTCCTTCCTGCAAACCAAGTACTTTATGCACATGGGCTCCAAGCTCTGGCTAAGAGTAGCTAAGTAACCTGTCCTGCCCTACTACTGGCCAGCCACAGAGCTAGATCTGACCCAGGACCCCAGGTCCAGAACACAGGCTCCTTCCACTCGGCCCTGGTACCCTTTGAGGTTGGGGCCATCTGTTCACAGTCTTCTGTCTGTCAAGATCCTCTGCAGTAGGGACTGGCTCTGGCTGTCGGTGCATGCCCAGCACCTAGCATACAATAGAAAGTGACTAGAGTTTCAAACCTGGGGACCTGCTAATAATACAACATGGCAAAAAACGACCCAGGCGGATCTGCTTTGGAGGAACACTGCATGAAAGAGGTGCAGAATTCCAGATTCTCTCCTTCTTGGCCTGAGCCCCAGAGTCCTTTCACACTGTCACTCCTCAGTGTCCGGCCCCACGCGCAGTGCAGAAAGCCCTACGTGACATGGGTGAACAGCATGGAGCTCTGGAGCCTCACCTTGCAGGAGGGGAAACTGAAGTTCAGAAGAAGGGATCCACATGGTGGACCCCTCTTCTCTCCCATATTAACGCTCACATTGGCAGTAAGGAAAAATGCATTCGACACACATGCCCCAATGCCTGCTGCATGCTGTAGGCGCAGTGAAGAGCAAGAGCAGCTACACACAGCGCAGGAAGGGACTCCAGTGGCTGGAAGGACCAGCTGTGTGCGTAATGAGCTGAGCAAGGCTTCAGCTGAGGGAGGCTGAGAAAAGCGGACTTGGGCCACAAGGAGAGTTAGAGGTTTTAAGGCATGATGTGGCAGGGCAGGCTGACCTTCCACCAAAATGTTCACCTCCCTATCTGAGTTTGGAGTGTTGCTGGGAAGTATGCTGAGACTACATTTCCCAGCCTCCTTTGCAACCAAGTGGAACCATGTGATGACAGGATAGGGGGGCAATGCAACATGTACAAAATCCATGTGTCAGCTAAGGCCTGAGCAGTTAAGTAGCTGTGGCATCTGTCTCCATCCTCCCTTTCCCTTTCTGCCAGCCCGAAGCAGAGACTGGGGCTCCGGGGGAATGGCAGGGCACCAGAGGAAAAGGGCCAGGTCTCCAAGTCTCTGTGTAAAACCTCGAGCCAACGAAGAGCTCACGACTGGACCATTAGATGCGAGCTGACCTCTATGCATGGCGGTCTGCGGCAGCAACAAGTGGCACCAACTGATGTTCTCTGCAGAGAACAAGGGGCCAAGGTATGGCTGTGAGACAGAGTGTGGCCCATTTTGGGGGCACTGGGGCTGGACCCCGGCTACGTGAAGAGGCACTGGCGCTCAGAGAGCTCATGCTGGTGGCCATGGCAAGGAGGTTCACGTACAGGGACTGTTGCCAGGGGCCCTGGTGTTGCTGGCGCTGCTCTCAAAGGAAGAGTGGAAGTTGTGAATGGTTTCCTGTAGAATTTGTCTCTCGCGCCCCTGTGGAGGAAATTGAAAACAGACACAGAAAGTCTTGTTACATCTTTTAACCGTTAATCCAATTGACACAGTGTTGTTAATGCTCCACTCATACTTGAAAAACCCATGGGCGTCTTGGGGGAAATAAATTACGTAATTGAAAGAGTACTGAGTTTAATGAAAACAGACTGAGTCAGAAGCTCCCCCAGTACCTGCGATGGTAGCTGTCAGTGAGGGGAGTCCCCTGGGAACAGGAGTCCAGTCCCTGGGCACAGGGCCAGAGGGTAGAGCCCACGTGATTGTGCCTTTCTGCTTGAATTTCTGGAGAATTTAACCAGAGCCCTGTAACACAGCCCCTAGCCCCACATTTTGAGGTGGGAAAAGGTAGATGTGGCTGCTCTTTTAAGCCTCCAGAACAGCGTCACTGAATAACTAAATGAGAAGCGGTGATACACAGAGGTTAGGAACACGCTGGATGCTGGGCACAGTAGCTCACACCTATAACCCCAGCACTCTGTAATTCTAGCACTTGGGAAGCTGAGCCAGGACTGACATGAACTACAGGCCAGGAGAAAAAGGAGGAAAAAAGGAGGGGGGACAGGCTGGAATCAAACAGGCTGTTTTGTTTTTGTTTTTTGTTTTTGTGGTTAAGTACCACAAAACAGGGGGTTGAACCCAGGGCCTCACACATGCTTTGCAAGTGCTCTACCACTGAGCTGCACCCCCAGTACATTTTAAAATTTTTTATCTTGAGACAGGGTCTTGTTAAATTATACAGACTGCCTCTAGCCTCGAACCTGCAATCCTCCTGCCTTGGCCTCCCAAGTTGCTGGATTACACGAATGAGCCAGTAGGCCTGGCTAAACAGGCTGAGTTCAAACCCCATCTCTTACATTTGCTCAGTATCTTGCTGAGCAAGATACTTAATCTCTCTGGGCCTTGGTATTCTTGTCTGTAAAATGGGATAGTAACAGCACCTCAAATGGTTGCTGCTGCCATGGGACCCTGTGTGGGCAGCAGGGGACAGATAGATCCTTCTCTCAGGGGATGCAGTGTGCATTTAAACATATATTTTATAAGGTACTGAATAAATGTGGCCAAAATGCAAAGCAAATTAAGCATGTATAATCTCTGGCAGATTGTTCTCTGCTAAGAGTAAGAAGAAAAAACATGTCCACTGAATGAGCCCAGACTTTAAACTTTCTTCTCTTCATTCCACGAACTCCCCATTCTCCTGAGGGGCCCCTCTCCAGACCCATTTGCAGGGCCCTTGTCTGTTGACAAGGTCTCCTATGCCTGACAGGCCAGGGAGATTCTCCCTTCATGCCCATCCTTACAAATAATCTTCAGAAAGCTGGGAAGATGTCAATCAGGAACCCATGCATGCATACCTAAAGGCTGCAGGGTAAGGACAGAGCTCTGATGGGGGGCAGAGGACCTGGAGGCCCTCTTCCAGTGATGAATGGGGGTATCTCACACCTGTCCCCATTCTGCTGGGTTACCTTATTATAAAATGGGGATAATGGGACCTGCTGGGGCTGCTAGGAAGCTCACCCTGAGATAATGAATAGGATGGCCCTGTACAAACTGCAGAGGGTGAAGGAGTAAACGGAAGGGATGACAAGTGATTTTATTATTTAGCACCACTCCAGCCTTAATTGACTGAGAAATAGGCCAGGGGAGCCGGTTCCAGTGCTGCTGTCTCCTAACTGCAGGGGGGAGCTGTAGATGATTAAAACCATAATCGTTGCCTACATCCACAACTGACTGCAGACAGTAATGATAACAGCCTTTAAGAACCCCTGGGGTTCAGAGGACTTGCCTGAAAATGCCCAGAAGGCATAAAACAAATGGCATTAAATGTAGAAAAAAGGTTCAACCCATCTAGTATTTAAAGAAATGTAAATGAAAACCAAAGGAATGTTTTAGCCTGCCAAATTAGTAATGATTAAAAAGCAAACTGGAACCCGGAGCTGTGGTGCACACCTGTGATCCCAGAGACTCTGGAGGCTGGGCATGAGTTGGAGGCCAAAGGCAGCCTGTGCAACTTAGTAAGACCCTGACCCAAAATAAAAAAGGCATAGGGTGTGTGGCTCAGTGATAGAGTGCTTGCATGGTAAGTGTGGGGACCCGGGTTCAGCTCTCAGTACCAAAATAAAAAAGTAAATTCATAGTACTTAATACTGGCAAGGCTGAGGGGAATCAGAACTCTCACACCCACAGTTGGTAGGGTGCTCATGGGTCTTCCTGGAAAGAAATTCAGGATGATGCACATACACCTACAGTCGGGCTTTGACTCAGGGATTCCTGTGTCAGACATCCACTCTGGGGAGAGTCGGAAGCCTTACACAGGGAATTGTCCGCTGCAGCACAATTTCCACAAAGTGTGAGTATCTGCATTTCCAACAAGCAGAGATTTTTGAAAAAATTAACTTTAGTATGTCTATGCAAATTTCTCGTATTAAAAAAAGACTTCTGCTGGGTGTCATGGGGCACACCTGTAATCACAGCAACTCAAGAACTCAGGAAGCTGAGGCAGAAGGGTTGGAGTCTGAGGCCAGCCTGGGCTACACAGTAAGACCTTGTCTCAACAAACACACAAACAAAAACAAAAAACAAAACAAAACAAAAATAAGTAAAAAAGCAAGTAAGCAAGAAAACCTCCAAAAATGGTTTATAGTGACATGGGTAGCTACATAGATTTCATATTTAAAAATAAAGGATGTAAAATTATAGATCCAACTTTTATCTCAGCTATGTTAAAAAAAAATTGGCACAAAATCCTACAGAGCAATCTGCCCCAAAGTGAACAGCATTGGCCTGAGTGTTTGGATTATAATATCTTTTTAATAAAATTTTTCCCCTCCATCGTTTTGGTACTGTACAAATTTAGTAAAATGATAGTCACAGAAATGGCTTAGGACCAACAAAGGTTAAGAATTAGACCACCATTTCTGGTTAACCTTCTCCAATACATAACCCATTTGAAACTAACAAAATAATTAGCAGACCCAAGTACACACTACACCTCATATACTGTGGTGATATTATGGATTGCAGGGAGAAGGTCCAAGGCATTTTGCTAATAGAATTATGCCTGGTAATATTTGCTGGCATTATATTATTATGAGTCAGGTTCTTGATTCACTCTTTTTTTCCCCCCTCAGTAGTTAGCTGAACCCAGGGCCTTGCACATCCTTTGCCAGTGCTCTATCACTGGGCTGTACCTCCAGCCTATTTTTATATTTTATTTTGAATTCAGGGTCTCCCTAAGTTACAAAGGCTGCCTCTACCCTTGAATATGCAATCCTCCTGTCTCCGCTTTCTGAGTTGCTGGGATTACAGGCGTGAGCCACCACATCTGGCATCTTGACTCATACTTAAAAATTTTAGGTTACAATGCATTTGTGATAGAAATGCATTTTCTATCACAACTTTGGTTCAAAGAAATATGCATAACTGAGACAAATTTTACCCTTCCTACCTGCAAAGCAAGTTGATCATTTCTACTGTATTTCAGTTTTTAAAATGCTGTTCAAAACCCACTGAATTGATTCTACTGCCCCCAGGGTACTGCAGGCACTGGTGGGCAAAGGGAGCTGGCCTCTCTCTCTCATGGGTCCAGGTCTGGGCTCTTAGTGTATGCAGGGCATTCCAGCCACAGTGGGCACCTCTTGGCTGAGCAGCTAGGCTGGCAAAAGAAAAGCTCTGATCATCAGAGGTGAAGCTCATGCTCAGTAGCAATGGCAGAGGCAGGAGCCCCTACAGCAGGGTCATGCAGGGCTGGTCCAGAACAGCCACAGCCCAGGGCACCTACAGGCTGCAAGAGAGGGAGGGGGAGGGGGAGGGGGAGCTGGCCTGAAGAGTCCTTCGCTCTAAGAACCACAGCAGTGTTATGGACAATCACCTGAGTAGAGACAGTCAACTTTTTTAACTACTAAAACTTTACCCATCACACCTTCTCTCGATGACATGCTATGACATGTGGCCCCCTTCCAGAGGACTTTATCTGATACTATTGAGCTCTGAGCAATAAGGCTTTTCTTCAGGGAGGTGGCTTCGGTGATGTGTGCCCTGCCCCTTGCACACAATGGTGTGTGGGTCCACCTGTGGGGAGGACATGAGTAGAAGTGTACTGCACCCTTGGCATGGCACCTCGGAAGCACTTGGTTTCTTGGAGTGAGCTGGTGAGCCGGGCCCCCAGGGAGGACTGCCAACAGCTGTCCCTTCTACTTGTGATACAGACCCATTCAGTACGTCGTGCAAAGCTTATACTAAATGGAGAGCAGAGGGCAATGAATTTGAGAGAAAACTATGGGAAAGTTCCAGTATGCACAAGCTTTAATGAAAGTGTCCTCCTTTGGTGTGGGCTGAAGACGTCACCCTGTCTACTATGATCATGCCTGAGGTGTGCAAATCCCTCCCACAAGGCTGTCTTCTTTTTGCCTTCCCGGGCCAAGGAGGCCATGGCTCTGGAGGGCAGGGGAGGCTCCAGAGGCATTAGTCAGGGCACCTGCCACCCCAGCTCCACTGGCACCAGCTCCTGGTCTGTCCCCCATCAGCCACAACCAGAACCATTTCTGTGTCCCTCCTTGGCTGGCCTATGCTGGTTTCCCCACTGTCCTCTCTGTGGCTGACCAGCTGCCCTCTGGAGGCCAGAAGGAGGGAGGGCTCTCTGCACCCCCTGCCATCATGCTTACCACCCATGCTTACCACCACTCACTCAGCTGCCCCCCTGACCCTGCTGGCTTTCTCTAAAGGATCACCTTGCAGCCTGCAGAGAGGTAATAACAATAGCAAAACCACTCCCCAACCCAAACCCTGGCAGGACTGGGAGGAGCCGCCCCAGAGAGCACTCTGCAGCAGAAAGGGTGAGGGTGAAGCCAGGCCCCCAGGCACACAGCTGTTATCCCAACTACCCTACAGGCAGAGGCAGGAGCGAAGGTTCCAGGCCAGAGGCAGCCTGTGCAACCTCGTCAGACCCTGTCTTATGATAAAAAATAAAAAAGGGGTTCAGGGTGCAGCTCAGTGGCAGAGCATTTGCTTAGCATGTGCAAGGCCCTAGGTTCAACCCCCTAGTACTGGATTAAAAAAAAAAGAACAAAGGGAAAGAAAAGGGTGACAGCAAAAGGCCCAAAGGCCTGGGTTCAGGTTGTGCCTTGGCTGCAACCCACCACACAAGCTGGGCATGGTCTCTCCTCTGAGCCTCTGCTCCCCAACCAGCTGGACACAGTAGGTATGAGGGTACAGCCTCCCTGGAAGACTGAAGGAGGAAATGTACGTGAAGGGACTTACAAATGATAAACTGCTACGTAAGTATTTATCTGTTGCTGGTGCTATGTGTTGGCTCAATATTGCTGTGCATTATCTGGCAATATGCAGAAAGAACCGGAAAACTGGTCCTCTGCTCTGACATAACCTCATCTTGTGAGACACGGCCTGAGGAACAGTCACAACAACAGAAAGAGAAAGGAAAAAGAGAAAGAGAAAGGGAAAAGGCAGAGATGTTCACAATGGTATTATTTATAATTGCAAAATCCCAGACATGCTGCTATTGTCCAGCAAGTGGGAAGCTACTAGGCAACGTGTGAGGAAATCAACAGGAGAGTAAGTGCCACACATTAGTGCTGGACCAAGAAACAGAAAGTTCCAGGCTCTATTAGGGGAAAAAAAAAAAAAAAAGAGAAAAACAACAAGAAAAAGGCAAAGGGGTTTGAATAGCCGGACAGCAACCAAAGCTAAGGTCTGCAAGTAGGGCTTCAAGCCTGTGACTGGGTTCAGGTTCAAGTTTGGGGTCAGTATGTTAAAATTTGTTGGCCTGGGATTTAGCTCAGTTGGTAGAGCGCTGCGCTGCAGTCTCTGAGGTCCTGAGTTCAATTCCCAGCACCACAAAAATGGGAGAAGGGCCTGGCAACCCACTCCCAAGGCAATCCTGAAACAGTCAGCCATTGAAAACCCTATGAGGGTTGCTATGAGTCGGATACCGACTTGACGGCACCTAACAACAACAAGCTGTAAAGGGCACTCTACGGTAAATGTTAAAATTTAGAGAGTTCCACTTTGGTTTGGGCACAGGTTTAAATCTTAGGTATAGACATGAGGGCTTCAAACAGTACCTGAACTCAAACCTTCGACCATTTCTGGTTCAAGCATTTAAAAAAATGTTTTTGGCAGCTGGGGTTGGTGGTGCACGCCTGTAATCCCAGCGGCTTGGGAGGCAGAGCCAGGAGGATCGCAAGTTCTAGACCAGAGGAGGTCTGCGTAACTTAGTGAGACCCTGTCTCAAAAAGTAAAGGAAAAAAAGAAAAAGGGCGGGGGGTACAGCTCAGTGGTCCAGCACTTGCATAGCATGCAAGCGCAAGGCCCTGGGTTCAACCCTTAGTACCGGGAAAAAAAAAAATAATAATAATTTTGGAGTCCAAACCCAGTGAAAAATTACATTCAGGTTCAACTTTTAATTTCTTTTCCATCATTAACTATTTAAAAAAACTTTTTAATGAAACAAATTTATTGTATCTACACATAGGATTAAAAATTTCAGCCCAAATCAAATCTAAAGCCTCTAATTTTTAACATATTGAACTCACATCCCCAATTTTTCATGAGTTTGAAGCCCTGTTTGAAAGGCTGAGTGAGGACTTGTCTTTCTAGTTTTGTTTTTGGCTCTTTTTTGGTGTGTGTGCCTTTGAGTGGGGGGCACTGCTGACATTTAACTCTGAAGGTCATTAACAGAAATTTATAGTAGACCAAGTGTGGGGTGCCAACATCAACAGTGTGATCCACGGCTCTGGGTACCTGGTCCTCTCCTAGGCATTTTAACCCTCACAGCAGCCCATCACCCCCACCCTACAGACAGGACTATGTGGCTCACAGAAGGCAGGCCTTGCCCTGGGATTCCAACTCAGGTCAACCTGAAGCCAGGGCCCATCTGATCCAAGGGCTCTGCTCCCCCAGTGCTCCCAAGGGCAGTCCGTGGCCCTGTGCGTTGGAATTTCCCAAGGCAGTACTTTAGCTGAATTCAAGGAGCAACAACCTGATGGGAAGAGACGTCCAAAACAGGAACAGGAGGCCTGGGGGAGTAGGTGAGTACTAGGTTTAGATTGTGGTAAGTGTCCAAGCGAGGCTGGCCTTCACCAGATACGCCAGAGGAAATGGGGAGCACCAGGAAGGTCTGAGGACCCGTGTGCAGTGCTCAGCTGTCTGAATAAGAAAGGAAGAAAGGCAAGAACAATACCTTGCCTGCATTCAGCTCGGAGATGGCTGCCAGGATCTGCTGCCGGGATCCGTCTGTCTTAATGCCCAGCTCCTGCAAGTCGCCATCGGTGAGTGTAAGGAACGCTTCCATGTCAACCTGGGGAGAGAAGGGGCTTGCCACCATCTGCTGGGCACATGCAGTTTCCCCACTCCTGCAGAATGCCATGGGTAGGAGCTCTCAGTGCTTTTCAGCAGTGAACTGATTTTGACTCACTACTTTCAACTCTGGGATTTACAGTTTCTTTTCTTTTTTTGGTACTGGGAGGCTGAACCCAGGGCCTTGTGTATACTTTGCAAGCACTCTACCATTGAACCACATCTCTAACCCCTTTTCTAATTTTATCTTGAGACAGGGTCTCACTAAGTTATACAGGCATCTGCCTCTGGACTTAAATTTTCAATTCTCCTGCCTCTGCCTCCTGAGTCACTGGGATTATACGCATGTGCCACTGTCTCCTGCTAGGCTTTGTTTCAAACTCAATTGAAGATATTAGTAGCTAACTCTCCTTGGCCCCAGCCCCTGGCTTTTGGAAAGACCCTTCAGAGGAAACAAGGAGAGACTTCGGGACAGGATTCTGGGTAGGCAGCACAGTCAGCTATTAAGAAGTGAGTTCCAATGTTACTGCACTTACCAACACTGGACACTGCACAGGTAAATGGGGGTGTTTGGTGGTACTCACCTCGTTTCCCCCAAGAGGACAAGAGAGGTGCAGACTGTGGAAAGACAGAGGGACAGAATAAGCAGAAGCAACTAGGAAAGAGGAGCGGTGAAGAACTGGGGCAGAGAGGTCAGAATAAGGGCAGCCCCCACACTGTGCAATCCTTGGTTTCTCTGGGCGAAGTGCAACCTGCTCTGTCAGCACTGCCTGGGCCTGGAAAGGAAAGCTGACTCTGCTCCAGGTGGAAGGTCCATAGGCCTCTGGCCCTCTAAGGTAGGGTAGAAGAAAGGTAGAAAGTGGCTCAGGTGAAGGAAGCACCCCAATCACCCTGCGTGTGTCACAACAGCCTCAGACATGTGGGAGTACGGGGGAGAACAGGGCTCTACACCCAGGAAAATCCAATCCTATATGCTTCATCCTGCATTTGGGATGTTGGATGTGATGGCTGGAGCACTAGTAGCCACAATGGATTTTGGGGACAAGGGCCACACTCACTTCTCTCTGGTGGAGAAGAGAGCTGGAAGGATGCTGGAAGATTCACGTCCAGACCTTCTGTGGCAAAAATAACCTTCTATTTTGTGAAGATACCCTTATTTTGTCTTGTTTTGTTTTTCTAATGCATGTAACCAAACCATGTCTATCCTAGTACAGGCGGAAAGATAAAAATGACTAGTCCATGTATTAACCTAATTTCCCTTCCAAATTCTCACTGATGACTAAAAGCACATTATAACAAAAGAAATTTCTATCACTATTGGGAATTGGGGAGAAGTCCTAGCCACATGCTGGATACCTCAAAGAATTTCTGCAAGGGACAAGTACCGCCCTGTAGCTGCAGGGTCTGGGCTGGAGGTGAAGACTTAGGGGCAATCTATGGGTTAACCCCCACCCCCAGGCCTTCTAAAGCCTCCAAGGGAAACACTAGGTTGTAGGTCGAGACCGAAGGTGAATCTCCTGCCATGCTCACCAGCTTGTAAGCTGTCCTGAGAGAAACTTAGAGGAGGAGATGGCTGAGCTTGGCTTCTAATGGGTAGGTGCCTGAGTCAGGTGGAGACCAGGCACTGTCCCAGCTCACCTCAGCCAGCACGGGCACACAGAAGCCCTCCGGCCTCCTACGGCACTGCCACAGGACCTCTCCCTTCCTCAACTCCAGAGGCTCAGGGACTCCAGGTGGGCAAATAAAATGACACGCCTTGCCCTCCCTTTAAGGTTCTCAGCCAGGAATACACCCTAGTTCCCTACACTGGACAGCGCAGCAACCCTGAACAATGAAAGACAGGTGACCCACACATGCCAGCTCAGAAAATAGGAGAGAAAGCCAGAAGTCAGATGTCACCTTTGTGAAACAGAGACAGACACCTCAAGAAGAAGTGTCCACTGAGACATGTTCTCTGTGCATCTTCAAGAGCACATGGATCATTTCAAACAAGCGCAGGCAGCTGTCAGCAATTGGGATAGACTTCTTAAGACATGGGAAAAATCATTGCTGAAGTTTCAAACTCCAAGGAGGGAGGAAGCCTCTGCACCCCATCTGCTTCTTGAACCAAAATACAAATGCCTCAATTGCACCTCAAGCTAGCAGGGGACAGTAAGTGACTTTGATGGTACCTAACAACAAGAGTACTTAGGATTGTTTTGGGTGCTACACTGGCCATCAGAACATCCTAAACCAGTGGTTATCAGCTGGTGCTGGTGGCCTGCAGAGGAGTTTTATTTGGCAAACACACCAAATTGTTTAGTAGTTTATTGAGATGTAACTCGCTGACCACACAGTTCACCCGCTGGAAGAATGCAGTAACTTTAGCGCACTCACAGCTGGACAACCATCAACATACTCTGTTTTAGGGCATTTTCATCACTCCCAAAAGAAACCTTGTATTCACTGGCAGTCACTCCCCCTTCTGCTCTCCCTCTGCTCCTGGTGCCCACTGTGCTGCCTTCTGTCTCTGGGGACTGGACCCTTCTGACAAATGGGATCATACCAGGTGGCCTTTTGTGATTTTTTTTTCACTAAATGTAATGTTATGAAGAATGCTCCATGTTGTACCACATGTCAGTATTCACCTTTTAATAGCTGAATAATATTCTAATGTGTAGAGGCACCGCTTTTTCTTTATCCCTTCTCAATTGATAGACATTTGCGTTGCTTCCACATTTTGGCTATTATGAACAATGCTGTTAGGAACACCTGCATACAAGTTTCTTTTCTTTCTTTTCCTTTCTTTTTCTTTCAGGACGGGGGTTTAAATCCAGGGCCTTACACATCCCAGGGAAGTGCTCTACTACTGAGTTGTGCCCCCAGCACTTTTTCAGTTATTTATTTTGAGGTAAGGTCTAGCTAAGTTGTGCAGGCTGCCTCTGGCCATGAACCTGCAATCCTCCTTCCCTGGCCTCCAAAGTTGCTGGAATTACAGATGAGTGCCACAGTACCTGGCCTAGTATTAGTCTGTGTTTTTTTTTTTTTTTTGGCAGTGCGGGAGATTGAGCCTAGGCCCTTGTACTTGCTAGGCAAGCACTATACTATTGAGCTACATCCCAGCAATATCTGTTTACCAGTTTCTTGTGTGGACCCATGTCTTCATCTCTTGGGGACGTATCAAGGAGTAGGTACGTTAGGTCAGATGGTAACTGTGTTTAACATTTTGAGGAGCTGCCAGATTGCAGAACAGTAATGTGTTTTCAACATGATTCTGAATGCTTAAAAGCAAAAAGAACTCTCAGGTTACTGCAGACTATTTCCAGATACTCCACACAGATTCCACAGGATTTGCTTATGGCCCATTTTAAACCTATGAGCCCACCAGTCAATCCCATCCAACAAAAATGTTTTCAGGATAGACACAAACTTTCCTAGAGGGAGCAGTGCTCAAAATCACAAAATTTGATGATAATAAAGCAAGTCATAGGTCCCTGGGATTTCGCCCTGATGTACTGAACTGGTGTCCTGACACTAGGTCTGTTTCCTTGGTTGTCTTGGAAGAAAAGAACAACCTGGGCTTACTAAACAAAAACTGAAAATTTAGATAGGGATTTGTTATTTTGTTTGTTGTTAGGTGCCATCAAGTTGGATCTGACTCATAGTGATTCTATGGACAATAGAGGAACCACTTCCCGACACTGTGTCGTCCCTGGCACTGTTGTCTGTGCTTCTCTGTGAGTCATTGGGATTTTGATGGCTGATTGTCTTGGGAGTGGGCTGCTAGGTTCTTCTCCCAATCCTATAGCACCCGGCATTCCTAGGTGGTCTCCCATCCAAACACTAACCAGACCCAACTCTGCTTAGCTTCCGAGATCTCACAAGATCAGATGCCAAGGTGTTATGGCTGTAGGCAGGGATTTGCTATAATAAGACCTAAACTGGCATTCCAAAAAGAGCATCCTTACCTCTTGTTCCTCAAAAATGGGCTGGTATTTCTCTAGTGACAATTTCTTAAGGATTCCAGTCAGTTCATCTTCAAGAGGGAAAGAGGGGGAAAAATGCATTTTAGAATTTGGTAAAATATAGCAAGAGTGGTCATCAAAGTTCTATAATATAGTGGTCATCTTATATTGAAAAAAATCTGCAAAAAGCTAATGCAGTGGCATGCACCTGTTGTCCCAATGACTTAGGAGGTGAAGATCGGAGGATTGCAAGTTTGAGGCCAGAGGTGGCTTGTATAACTTAGCGAGACCCTGACTTAAGATAAAAAATAAAAAAGGGGCTAGGGGTTCAGCTCAATGGTAGAGCGCTTGCAAAGTATGTGCAAGGACCTGGGTTCAAGGCAGTAGTAGAGGAGGAGAAGGGGAGGGGGAGAAGGAGGAAGAGGAAGAGGAGGAGGAGGAGGAGGAGGAAGAGGAAGAAGAGGAAGAAGAAGTAATTCCACAAGAAACTCCAACACAGAAAGCAGATCTAAGCTGCATGCTCCTGAGGATGAGGGTGGGAATGGGTCCTGAGTCACCTCCAGCCACACTCTCCCCCAATGGCAGTCCCTCAGCATCTCCGGAGACCCTAAACCAGGTTATAGAGGCAGAGCAGCCAGGGCTGGCTCTCTCCAGGCTGCAGGCCTTGAGTCCCAGGAGTTCCAGCTGCTGAAACTAAACTCTGCCTCCTCATGAGCAAGAATGCACAGTCAACGCCATGGCCAAGGCCCTGAGTCCTCAGCTGGTCAGAGAAAACACAGAGAGCAGGCAGGCGAATGCAGTGCAGGGTCAGGGTCTGGCTCAAGTGCACGGAGGCTGTGGCCTCCCCAGAGGAAGGATGCGTCTGAGTGGAACAGCTGAGCCAGAAGGGCCCAGAGCAGGGGAACATGTTAGGGATCAGAGCAGGCAGGAGAAAGGAGGCAAGACTAGTATCTGGGGGGCTGAAAGAAACTCATTTGCATGCTCAACGAGGATTGACCAGACTAGGCACAGGGGACTCCGTAGGTACCAGGACACACAGGTGACAGGTTAAGGCAACAAGGAAGAAGACAGCAGGGTGGGGATGGACAGGGCAGGATACTGTTCTACAGAGGGTGGTCTGGGAAGATCTTCCTAACCAGGTGACATTGAGCAGTAAGGAACGAGCAAGCTATGCAGACATCTGGAGGAGGAGCACTAGGCAGCATCCAGGGAGATGGAACAGCAGGTGCAAAGGTCCCAAGGCAGTAGAAGAGTACAAAGAAGAAAGCAGTAGGCCTGAGTTTCTTCTTTTATTCCCTCACTCATTGGCAGTAGCTCCCAATGTGCGTACTGCAAATGGTGAATTCAAAGATGGAGAGGTCCTTGTGCTCAGTGTGGCTGGGCAGATACAATGATAAGGGAGATTGCTCCCACCCTCAGACACCCAGGACATGGAGACCCATTTGCTCTTTACAATCACCTCGTAAAGTAAACCCTTTTGATGCCCTCATTTATGGAAGAGGATGTCAGGCAGAGAAAGGTTAGGCAGCAGCCCTGAGGTGAGGTCCCAGCGCTATCCTTGGGGAGCCCTAGTGGTTCAGCTTCCCAGCAGTGCTGATGCCCCACTCCCATGCCATTCTTCTCATGGTGACATGCGCTGTCGTGCAGGGCACCAGCCAGGGGATGTGGGACAGAGAGAACAGCTGGCTGGGCTCGGCCAGGGAACAGAGGAAGGCTTCACAGAGGGAGCTCCTCAGAACCGAGTCTCAGGCCACACTTAATGCTCTGTACTTTCACAACACCTAACCTTAGTGCCGGCTGCCTCCAGGACTGTTCCCTTCCCTAGTGGTGAGCTGGTAAATGCGGGACAACCAGCTTGTGGGGGAAGCAACGTATATAACTGTGTGCATTACAGGTACTTAGCGTTTATGACAGATTTTACTGCAATAAAGGAAGAACACTGTGCAGTGCAAATAATAAAAAAATACATAGCACCTCTTACTGAAAATTAGCCAACTGGTTCTCAGCAACCACATTAGCCAACTGGTTCTCAGCAAATGTTTTCAGCTGTTTTTGCTCGACTCTGGTATCCACCCCCCATGTGTCTGTCAGTTTGTCGTGCTGTGAGAACTTGTGTGTTGCTGTGATGCTGAAAGCTATGCCACTGGCCTTTCAGATAACTAGCAGGGCCACCTATGGTAGACAGGTTTCAGATGAGCTCCCAGACTAAGACACAATTGGGAGAAGGACCCGGTAGCCCAATCCCCAAACAATTAGCTACTGAAAACCCTATGAATAGCAAAGAAGCACTGTGAAATGTAGTGCCAGAAAATGAGCTCCTCCCACCCCAAGGCTGGAGGGCATTCAAGAAGTGACTGGGGAAGAGTTGCCTTCTCCAAGTAGAGACAACCTTAATGATGGGATGGAGTAAAGCCCCTGGGTCCTCCTTTTGCTGATGTGGCATGACTCAAAATGAGAAGAAATACAGTGGCTGCAACAATGGGTTCAAACACAAAAAAATAATGTGCATGGCATAGTGTTGGGCAGTGCTTTGTTCTGCTGTACTTAGGGTTGCTACGAGTCAGATTTGACTCAATGGCACTGAACAACAACTCATACCCATAGTTAATGAGTGCTGAGTGCTGCTCTAACACGAATGCAAACTAATGGTTTTGTTTATATGAGCAAGTAAGAAAGCAAAACAACCAAGATATACATTGGGATTTCATGCAAGCAACTTGGATGAATCAGATAATAGTTTTCAAACACTGGATATTTTCTCAGGTTGTTTTTCTTTTCTTTTCTTTGTATTTCTGGGGGGATCTGGGCCCAGGGCTTCACACATACTTTTGCAAGTGCTCTGCCATTGTGTTGCACCCCCAACCCCCTTTTTAAAATATTTTGAGTCAGGGTTTCCCTAAGTCACAGCTGCCTCTGGCCTCAAACTTGCAATCCTCCTTCCTGTATCTCCCACGTCGCTGGGATTACAGGTGTGCTCCTCTGTGCCTGGCTCATTTTCTCAGGTTTTTTTGTGCTATCCACAGTGTAACTGCTATAGACATGATATGCTTTTAAGCACAACCTTTGTTATTAACATTTTCTCCCCCACTTCCTGGTTTAGGTCTTGACAATCTATCAAACAGTAGGTCAAGCCCTGATTGGTGGTGGTTATACATTTCTATGGTATAAATACCCCTATTGTGTCTGATTTCAATTACCAGTGTAGCATCCCTGAGAGTGGGGCTGGGAGGAGGGGCCCGGCAGTAATACAGCGTCCTTCACGTGGTGTTCCTGCCACACAGAGGAGGCAGGCGTAAATAATCTCAAGAGCACAGGGGACAGTCAAGTGTATTAAAAAGACATTCATAATGAGACATTCTTCGTAAATAAAACATTCTATTGTAAACATATCTATTTCATTTAATTTACTTAATTGTAAGTCCATGTAATTTAACTTTTAATAATGGCTGTGTTTAACATCTGGCTCTGGCGCCCCTTGGCCCTCGTGGTCCTACATAAGGCAGCTCTTGTGTGGAGCCCTGGTGGCAAGTGGCAATGTGGCAGAGCATCGGCTTGACCTTGCCTTGTGTTACAACAACCTAAAGCTGTGTTGTAAAGGCGCTTGTCTCCCTAACCATGGGTGATCCTGACACCTAGCCATGATGATGGTCCCACTGGCTGCCCAGGAAGCCACCTGGAATGGCTGGAGGCTTGGAAGGTAGCATCATCACAGCCCTGCCACTTCCTGCAGGAGGCTCTAAGGCAGGGGCGCAGGTGGAAGGCCAGGGCAAGGCAAGGGTCCACATGTGGTCCTCAGTCAAGAACACTCAAATCACTTCTCAGAAGGACGTTATAGAGAACAGATGACAGGGTCATGAAAGGAGGACAAAGGTCTCACTGCCCCAAGATAAGGAACTCAGGACAGGAAGACCTGGCTTCCTAAAGCTGAAGAGTTACTCTGGAAGGAAACCGCTGTGAGTCCTCTTCTCTTCCATCCCAGCAGGGCTTTGCCTTCTCTGACAGTAAGGAGAGGGACAGACTGAGCACAGGCGGGACATACAGACACCCACTATCTCAGTGATTTCTTGGGAAAAGACAAGGCACAAACCCCTAACTGAACCTCCAGGGCCTTGGGTCCTGCACCCTGGAGGCAGAGATCACTTGTGGGTGGGGGCTGTCAGGCTCCACAGAGGAAGTGCAGACCTGGGATGAGGCTGCTGGTGAGTCTCTGAAGACTTTAAATGACAGCACTGGGTATCACAGAGCAATGAGCACAGCCCCCAGTAAAGAGGACGGCAGCAGCAGTGCAAGTTCAACTTACAGACAGCAGCCTGGCCAGCAGCTTCCGACTTATCCCAGGCTGACCTGGCCGGCCTGCTCTGCACCTGCCTCACCAGAGGCTACAAACAGCCAGGGAGACTGAAAGGCTCCAGATTCCTCCCCTCACATCTGTACTGATTCGCACTGGCCTGGGTCTCATCTCTCACCAATGCTTCCTCCCTTTTGTCTCAGAGCAAGAGCTAGAGGAGGGCAGTTCTAAAGGATGTGATTCTTCCCCTCACTTTCCTTTATCTCCCTGGGCTGGGGGCCTGGCCTCCACTCCTGCCCTGCCCTCAGGGTCACATGGGAAGGAGGCAGGCACACAGGTGGGTGCCCCACTCTCCGGTTTGCAGTGGACACCTGTGACTTTTGCCTGCCTGGCATCCACTCCTTCCCCCTTCTGGAAAGATCGCTTCCATTGCCCTGTGAGGACCTACCTCTCTCCCACTTCTAATCCACTCTGTGACAGCAGAGTGACCGAGACTCAGCTCCAAAGGCAGACACCTGCCCTGGGCCTGGCCAATCTCTAGATCCTGCCTCCTGGACACAGAGATTGGCCAGGATGGTCATGGATGGACCAGGGTCATTATATACAGACAAGCCAGGAAAGTGACCTCTATCCCTGGGATTTTGCTTTTACCTACTGAGAACGTAGCACTCTTTCTGCTAGGGTTGCAAAATTAGCAGGTGGGTGAAGGAGCCTGACACTGTTTGCTAGCGCTTGAGAGAGGCTGCTGAGAGATGGAGAGAGACCTTCCCAAAGCTCCTAGCTTCAGAACTGCCTGAGGCATACTCTAGGTCAGCTGTCTCCAACCCGAGCAGCCCAGGACAGCTAGGAATGTGGCCCCACAAAATCTTTCAACATCATGCTTTTTTAGCATTTATTTTCTTTTGACCTCTCCTTATGCATATGCACTGACTATGTCACATAATTTATGTGTGGCCCAAGACAATTCCTCTTCGCTTGACGTGGGAAGCCAAAAGGTTGGACACTCCTGCTCTAGACACCTCCATCATATAAGCCAATGAGTTTTTTTGTTTTTGTTTTTAGTTAAACCAGTTTAAGTAGAGATTCTTCACCTGCAACTGAAAGAATCCTTATTTGCTCAGGGTTCAGGGAAAGTAAATAACCTGGTGCTGGAGAAGAGAGTCCACTGGCAGGTGTGTGCTGTCTGTGCGTACAAACAAAACTCCTTACATTCAAACCCATTTGAGGGAGTTCACTACAGGTTAACACAGGGGAGACAAAAATACAAGGCACTCATGAAAGCAGAGGAAAGATAATGGACTAAAGAAAAGTGGGAACAGGCAAGAAGAAAGGGTAAGGGGAGAAAAGAAAGGAAATATCACGTATGTTGCCCTTATGGCAAAATTGGGATATTCATGTATAGATAGACGTACCCCAAAAAAGACATGCAAGTTGAAGGGATACCATTGGTGGAAAGGGAGGGGATGGGAGTCGTGAGAGGGTAAACGGGAAGCCAACGTGAGCCATGTACAAATGCAACTCACATATGAAACTCACAAGGAAACTCTGGAAATGCCAGAGACCCATTCAGTTGCACATTAAAAATTACCAATAAAAAATAAATATGTAAATAAAACCCACAAAAATACAAGGCAGAATCAGTGATGGGACAGATATGTTTGTTTGTTCATAGGCTTGTTTGAAATTTAAAATAACCTGACCTTGATGGCTACAGCAGTTAAGGGCCCCGGGTGGCCATGTGCTGCCAGGTCAGAGGGGAGGGACAGCTGGGGGCTCAGGGCCCCAGGACTCACCCTCGTCTGTGATGGTACCGCTGCTGGAGCCCCCGCTGCTCTTAGACTGCCGATGGGATGAGGAGGAGGACACTGAGGACTCAGCTGTGTGGCCTTTGGGGGACGGGGAGGGCGTGAGGGTGGGCGAGGTGCTTTTGGAGGTAGTGGAAGTTCCAGATGGGGGGCGTTTGCTGCTTTCCAATTTCTGCAGAAGGAATAAGACAAATACTCAAACCACCACATGGAGGGTAGGAAGGACAGGAACAGAGCCACGACAGGGCACACAGGTGGGACCTGGCTCAACAGCACGTCAAGCTGGGACTGTGAAACCTACTCAAACATGGGCCATGGAGAAACAGCATCAGTAGAGCAAAGCTATGGGAAATCTTACCCTGGGACAGAGTGCGCAGGCAGAGGCATGAAGGGTCAACAAGCTGGGCACAGGTCCGTCCCCTACAGCCATCAGCATCAGTTGTAGAACTTATGCCCAATAACACTAAGCTTCCCTTCTCTCCATGTGTCTCAGCCTCTTGGATTTACCAGCATTTCATAGTTTTCAACCTATAACTTCTTCATCTTTTATTAAATCTATGCCTAAATATTTCAACTTCTCTTCATAATTTCATAATTTCAAATGTATTATAAGTGGTACTCTGAAAATATCAAATTAAAAAATTCTAATTGCTCACTATTAGTATAAAGAAATGCAACTGACTTTTGTATATTGACCTTGTATTATGGGAGCTGCTGAACTCGCTCATTAGTCCTAGGAGCTTTTGTGTAGATTCTTTGTGTTTTCTACACAGACAATTATGTCATCTAAGGATAAAAACAGTTTTATTTCTTCCTTTCCAATCTGTATACCTTTTATGTATTTTTCTTGCCCCATGGCACCAACTATAGCTTCTGGTACACAGTTGAGAGCGTTAGAGGTGAAAGACAACATCCTTATCCTGATGTTACAGGAAAGCATTCAGTCTTTTCCATCAAGTGTGATGCCAGCTATACGTACTTTACATCAGATTCAGGGAGTTTCCTTAGTAGAACTGGACCAAATACTACTAGTTTGCTGATAGTTTTGATTATGAATAGATTCTGAATCTTGTTAGGTGTTTTCTGCATTTTCTTCTTTAATGTATTAACATAGTGAACCACTGATTTTCTAATGATGAACCAGGTTTCTAGTCTCAGGATAAGTCCTACTTAGTCAGATTGTATTATCACCAGAATTGAGTTGCTAATATTTTGTGTAGGATTTTGACATTATGTTCCTGAAGGATACTGATGTCACATTCTTTCTTATAATGTCAGGAAAATGCATCGTTGTTCCCAGTTTTAGGGGGTAAGAGGAACATTTTATCATAACATAGGGGTCATTAAGACACACCAGTTCTAAATGTGTACAGAACTTAAGAATAAGTGAAGTAAAAATAAATCTAAAAAGAGAAATAAATAAACCCACAATTACAGTTTAGAGACTTCAATACTTCCCTCTTAGTAACTGACAGAACAAATAGTCCATCAGTAAGGATATATACTACTTGAACAACACTGCCAGCCAACCATGCTTAACTGACATTTCCAGGGCCTCCCTTTCCCAACAGTGACAGAAGTGCACATAGGAAGCCAGGCATGGTGGCTCACGCCTGAAACCCCAGCCACTTGGGAGGTGGAGACAGGAGGATCACAGGTTCGAGGCCAGAGGCAACCTGCGTAACTTAACAAAACTTTGTCTCAAGATAAAAATAAAAACTGGGCTTACGGTACAGCCCAGTGGTACAGCACTTGCAAAGTACGTGGTAGGCCCGAGGTTCAACCCCCTCCCCCAAAAAGGAGGGTACATGGGAGATTCACCGCAACAGATCACAATCCAGGGCATAAAACAGACCGCAACATGTTTAAAGGAGGAGAAATAGAACTATAATGGATTTAAAATAGAAACCAATGACAAAGATTTCTGGAAAACCTTCACATGATTTTAAAATAAAAAATATACCTGTAAATAACGGGACCAAGAAGAAGTCTTAAGAGAAGTGAAAAAATATCTTAATGGAGTTAAAATAAAAAATATATTAAAATTTGTAGGATGTAGAAAAAGCAGCACTTCAAGATAAACTCGTAGCATTAAATGCCTGAATTAAAAAAGAAGGAATATCAAGCTGGGTGTGGTCACACATGCCTGTAATCCCAGCTCTCAGGAGGCTAAGGCAGGAGGAACAAGAATTTGAGGCCAGGCTGGCCTACACAGCAAAACCTTGTCTTAAAAAAAAAAAAAAAAAAAGAAAGAAAACCTAAATCTAAACACCAAAAACAAAAAGGAGGGCTGGGCATGTGGCTCACTGGCACAGCTCTTCACCTAGCACAAAGCCCCAGGTTCATCCCCATCCCTGCAAACACACAAAAAAATCAAATCCCAAACAAACAAACAAACAAACCTCAAAGCCAACAGAAAAGAAGGCAGATATACTAAAAGTAATCTAAGTTTCTGCCATAAGAAACTAGAGAAAAACAAAACCCAAAGCAAAGGGAAATTATAGATAACAGTGAAATCAGTGAAATTAAAAACAGAAAAACAATACAGAAAATCAATGAAACCAAAGCTGGTCCTTTGAAAAAATAAAGAAAACAAACTTTTGGCCAGATTGCCCAACAAAAAAGAGAGAAGTCACAAATTATCAGTATCAAGAATGAAAATGAGGTACTCCTACTGACCCTAACATTAGAAGGATAATAAAAGAATACTACTAACAACTCTCTAGCACAAATTCAATGACTTAGATAAAAAGGAACAATTCCTTGAAAGATACAAAATACAAACCCCACTCAAGAAGAAAGCCCTGAATAGTCCTGTACCTATAAAGAAATTTAAGTTAAAATACATTTTTAAGTTAAAGCTTTCTAAAAGAGAAAATGGCAGGCCTACGTGGTTCTACTGGCAAATTTTATCAAACCATTAAGGAAGAAATAATAATTTTAATAATTCTTCCCTGTCAGCTGGGTGCAGTGGTGCACACCTGTAATCCTAGCAACTCAGAAAGAGGAGGCAGGAGGATTGCAGGTTCAAGGCCAGAGGCAGGTTGCATAACTTAGGGAGACCCTGTCTCAAGATAAAGAATAAAAAAGGGGGCTGAAGGTGCAGGTCAGTGATACAGAATACCCTAAAAGTTTCCTGGGTTATTTACCCAAAGGGAGATGGTTCATCATACCACAGAGACACCTGCATCTCCATGTTCAATGCAGCGCTTTTCACAATAGCAAAGATATGGAATCAACCAAAGTGCCCTTCAACAGAAGAATGGATAAAAAAAACTATGGTATATATACGCAATGGAATACTATTCAGCAATCAAGAAAAATGAAATAAGGTCATTCGCAGCAAAATGGATGGAATTAGAGAAAATTATTTTAAGTGAACGAACACGAGCTCAGAAAGAGAAACAACACATGTTCTCACTCATATGAGGGAGCTGATTCAAAATTACAAGAAGGAAAAAATCCTACTCAAAGGTCAGATCATAATAAAA
>VMDO01023068.1:0-32354 GCA_007922755.1 Pedetes capensis
AAAAAAAAAAAAAAAAAAAAAAAAAAAAAAAAGAAGAAAGAAATAAAAAGAGAGATACATAGGGAGCAAAAAAATAAAAAAGAAATCTAAAGTACAAAAGATAAAAGTCACATAAAAAAGAGAAATGAGGAAAACAAAACAATGAAAAGTAAATAAAAAGAAAAGAAAGAAAAAAGAGAAAGAACAGAGTGGACATCACATGTGCACCTGCCAACTCCAGCATCTCAGGAGGCTGAAGCAAGGGATCTTGAGCCTCAAGCTCCAAACAAAACTAAGAAAAAGGTTAGGCGTAATATAGAGTGGTATAGCACTTGCTCCATAAAAAGTCCTGGTTTCAATCCCCATCGCAGAAAAAAGAAAAAAGATGAAGGATTGGTTTGTTTTCTTTCTGTGTCCTCTAATGTTGGAGTCAGACAGATAAAGGTGGTGGTCAGTTGAAGAAGGAGTCTTCTGTCTGACCTCAGCTCAGAGTTGCCAGTCTCTGATGCTCCCCTCAGCAAATACAGACATTCCTCTCCCTAAGTGACTGAGGCTATTGGCCAACTTGCCTGATCCTCCCACTGTCCAAACATCTCAGCCTGTAGGCATCCCACCTTCCCCCTCCCTGTAACTGCCTACAGCAGCTGTCCCACCCTCAAGTTGTAGCAGGTTACCTCTAGGCTCCCTGACCACTGACAATTCTGTTTGCAGGCCCCTGAGATAGATCAATCCCACACAACAGGTTTGCTCTCGAGATAGTGCCTGGCCATGGCCCGCTGAGATATGGAGTGTGGCAAGAAGAATCTCTTCTCCAATACTGACCCCTAGTCAGGAAGAGTCACCATCTTAACAAATCCCCTAAATAGATCCAAGGGGTATCATGATGATGGACTTGTACTATGGGACTTCCAGTCTGCTCCAGACAATATTTAAAGCACAAATAGGATGAAAGTGACAGGACTGAAATAGAAGTTCTATTCAATTAGTAAGTATAAAACAGATAGACTGGTCATACAAATATCCGATCTGGTAGACTTTGAGACAAAATATTAAGATAAAAGACAAAAATGGACATTTCATAGTAATAAAAAATCAATTTAAAGGAATAGGTAACAATTATAACCCCCATATGTATGTCAGTTTGCCATACTATGGGGGCTTGCATGTTGCTATGAGGCTGAAAGATATGCTACCGATATTGCAGAAACCAGCAGGGTCACTCATGATGGGCACGTTTCAGCTGAACTGCCAAACTAAGGCAGACTAGGGAATAGGACCTGAGAGCCCACTCCCAAAACAATTAGCCATCGAAACCCCTAAGAATAGCAGAGAAACACTGTTAGATATAATGCTGGAAAATGAGCCCAGGTTGGAAGGCACTCAAAACAAAACTGTGGAAGAGTTGCCTCCTCAAAATAGAGTATATCTTAATGATGGAAATGGAGTAAACTCCCAGTGACCTCCATTTGCTGTTGTGGCATGACTCAAACATGAGAAAGAACAACTGTAAATATCCACTGATAATTGGAACATGGAATGTACATAGCATGAATCTAGGAAAATTAGAAATTGTCAAAAGGGAAATGGAACACATAAACATTGACATTTTAGGTATCAGTGAAAACGGGATTCGCATGGGTCATTTTGAATCAGATAATCTTATGGTCTACTATGCCAGAAGTGAAAAATTAAAGAGAAATGGGATTGTAATCATCATCAAAAGACATCTCAAGATCTGTCCTGAATGACAATGCTGTCAGTGATAGAATAATATCCATATGCCTAAAAGGAAGGTCAATGGGCTGGGACTTAGCTCAATTGGTAGAGCGCTGCGCTGCAGTCTCTGAGGGCCTGAGTTCAATTCCCAGCACCGCAAAAATGGGAGAAGGGCCTGGCAATCCACTTCCAAGGCAATCCTGAAAAACAGTCAGCCATTGAAAACCCTATGAGGGTCGCTATGAGTCGGATACTGACTCGATGGCACCTAACAACAACAACAACAAAAGGAAGGCCAGTTAATATGAATATCATTCAAGTTTACACACCACTAAGGCCACAGATGAAGACAGAGAAAATTTTTACCAGTTCCTGAAACCTGAAAGAGATCACTCACGCAATCAGGATGTACTAATGATAACTGGTGACTGGAATGCAAAAGTTGGAAACAAAGAAGGTGGTTTGGAGGTTGGAAAATATGGCATTGGTGACAGATATGATGCTGGAGATTGCATGACAGATTTTTGTCAGACCAATGATCTTTTCATTGCAAACACATTTCTTCACTAACATAAATGGTGACTATGCAAATGGAATGTACCAAATGGAACATAAAGGAATGAAACTGACTAAATTTATCAAAAAAGAAAATGGAAAAGTTCAACATCAAATGTCAGAACAACCCCAGGTGCTGACTGTGGATCAGACCATCAACTGCTCATATGCAGGTTTAAGCTGAAACTGAAGAAAATTAGAACAAGTATACTAGAGCCAAGATATGACCTTGAGTATATCCCACCTGAGTTCAGAGACCATATCAATAACAAGTTTGATGCATTAGACACTAAACAGAAGACCAGAAGAATTGTGGTATGACATCAGGATATCATTCATGAGGAAAGCAAAAGTTAAAAAAAAAAAAAAAAAAAAAAAAAAAAAAAAAAAAAAAAAAGAAAAGACCAAATTACATGTCAAAAGAGACTCTGAAACATGCCCTTGAATGATGAGCAGCTAAAGTAAAAGGAAGACATGATGAAGTTAAGGAACTAAATAGAAGATTTCAAAGGGCAACTTGGGAATAAAACATCAAATATTATAATAACATGTGCAAAGAGCTGGAGATAGAAAACCAAAGGGGAAGAATACACTCTGTTTACTTAAGCATAAGGAATTGAAGAAAAAATTAAAGCTTCAAGTGGCACTTGTGAAAGATTCTACAAGGAAAATACTAAATGACACAGTAAACATCAAAAGAAGTCAGAAGGAATACATAGAGTCATTACATCATAAAGAACTGGTAAATGAACAACCATTTCAAGAGGTTACAGATGATCAGGAACCAATGGTACTGAAAGATGAAGTGGAAGCTTCTTTGAAGGAATTGCCGAAACACAATGCTACAGGGATATAAGTAGAGATAGTTCAACAAACATGCAGCACTGGAAGTGTTACATGTTTATATCAAGAGATTTGGAAAACAGCTACATGGCCAACTGAGTAGAAAATATCCTAGTTTCAAGAAAGGGTATCAAACTGAGTGTGGTAACTATCAAATGATATCTTTAATATCACATGAAAGTAAAATTCTGCTAAAGATCATTCAAAAGTGACTGCAGCGATTTATAGACAGGGAACTGCTGGAAAATCAAGTCAGATTCAGAAGAGAGCATGAAACCTCAGATGGATACTAGTCAAAAGCAGAGAATACCAGAAAGATGTCTGTATATGTTTTATTGATTATACAAAGGCATTTGACTGTGTGGATCATAACAAATTACAGATAGCACTGCAAAGAATGTGAATAGCAGAGCACTTAATTGTACTCATGAGAAATCTGTACATGGACCAGGATGCGGTCGTTTGAACAGAACAAGGAAACACTGCATGGTTTAAAGTCAAGAAAGATATCCATCATGGCTGTATCCTTTCACAGTACCTCTTCAATTTCTATGCTATGCAAATAATCCAAGAAGCTGGACTTTATGAAGAAAAACACAGCATCATAATTGGAAGAAGACTCATTAACAACTTATGTTATGCAGATGACACAACTCTGCTTACTGAAAGTGAAGAGGATTTGAAACATTTACTAGTGAAGATCAAAGAACACAGCCTTCATTGTGGATTGCACCTTAACATCAAGAATACAAAAATCCTTATGACTGGGTCAGTATGCAACTTCACAGTAAACAGAGAAAAGATTGAGATTGTCCATGGTTTTGCTTTACTTGGTTCTACAATCAACACCTGTGGAAGCAGCAGTCAAGAAATCAAAAGACGTATTGCTTTGGGAAAAGCTGTGGCAAAAGATCTCTTTAAAATACTGAAAAGCAAACATGTCACTTGAAGACGAAGGTGTGCCTGACTCATGCCATGGTATTTTCACTCACATCATATGGTTGTGAAAACTGGACATTGAACAAGGCAGATAGGAGAAGAATTGATGTTTTTGAATTATGGTGCTGGAGATGAATATTGAATATACCATGGACTGCCAAAAGAACCAACAGAGCTCTCCTAGAAGAAGTGCAACCAGTGTGTTCCTTGGAAGTAAGGATTGGTAGACTGCATCTTATGTATTTTGGACATGTAGTCAGCAACAGAATAAAATGTGAGAAACTTACAAATATTTGGAAGTTAACCAAACATTTCTAAAGAATGCCTGAATCAAAGAAGAAATCACAGGAATATTGTTGTTGTTGTTGTTGTTATGTGCCATCGAGTAGTGTCCGACTCATAGTGACCCTCATAGGGTTTTCAATGGCAGATTGTTTCGGTATTGCCTTGGGAGTGGGTTGCCACGTCCCTCTCCCATTTCTGTGGTGCTGGGAATCGAACTCCAATCCCTGGAGCAGGATATCATGTTAGGAGAGTAACAGGTTGACAAGAAAACAGAAAACCCTCCACTAGATGGATTGACACAGTGTCTTATAACAACATTGGGTTTATAAACATAAATAAGAGCATTTGACTGGCACAGTCAGGGAGTGTTTTGTTCTGTTGTACAGAGGATCCCTGCAAGTTGGACTTGAGCCAAAAACACCTACCAACAACAATTATATCTTCTCCTAATAATAGAACATCAAAATACATGAACAAATACTGACAGAATCAAAATGGTAAAGAAATAATTCAACAATGATAATTGGAAACCAAATGACTAGTAACCTTGAGGCTGAGTGAAAACTCAGCATCTTTGTGCTCCTGTAGCAGCATTTTCCCCTGAATCAAAGGACACTTGGAGTAGTCAAGAATATAGGTGAAAATTTTAAAGTTTTGAGCACTCCCTGTATTTTTATGTTCCTAGGGGTATGGTGGGCTGGGATTTAGCTCAGCTGGTGGAGCATGGCTCTGCAGTCTCTGAGGTCCTAAGTTTGATTACCAGCACCACAAAAATGGGAGAAGGACCTGGTAATCCACTCCTTAGACAATCCTGAAATAATCAGCCATTGGAAACCCTATGAGGTTCACTATGAGTCAGACACAACTCCATGGTACCTAACAACAACAGGGGAATGGTTGCTGTTTTATTGGGTGTGCTCCTTTGGCTTTGCCATCCCTGAAGGCCTGTTCTTAGTGCCCCCTGGGGCCTCAAGTTCATGCCAGTCCTTCTCACTCCAAGTCCAAACCATAGTTGTGAAATCAAACCAAATCTCTACCTCCTCTTCATCCAGTTCCTGGCCATCATTCCACCATTTGGCCAGCCTCTCAATCCTTGGAAACTCCATCCCCATGCCCCACTTCACTGTAGACAAGATGGCTTTGTGTGCCCCAGATCACCTGAATCCCAGCATTGAACATCAGGGCCAGATGAAGATGCACATTGAGGAGGTTTGTAAGGAGAGTGTGTCACATTGCTGCCACTCATTTCTGCAGCATGACGGATTAAATTTTTTAATAAGCATGACTGTTATGCCTGCCAGGTCCATTTCCCACTTGAAGTTTCCTCTCATTCCTGAAGGAAGTGGATATGCTAAGGTTCAGGTTTGAAACCCTGAAGGGTTTGTCGGAAAAGCCAGTTGTGGCAGGGTAAGTGCTGGGGGCCCAGATGCTGCTCTCATTCATGTCCCTCTTTATCAGAAGTGGAAACAGATTCTGCTGGAAACTGTCATCCCTTAAGTGGCTATCTCAATCAGAAGTGGACTGAATCCACCCAAACCCCATTTGGTGTACAGATGCTAAAGAATCTGCAGTGGGTGCTACTGCAGATGTGGCCTTAGCAAGTCACCACATCCTTGGGTAAAAGTTCCAGTCACCAAATTGATGACAACACTCTTATGGGCCAGGCAGGGGCTCCCACAGAGCTTTGAGTAACTTCTTGGTTTTGCATTCTGCAGTCAATGAGAATTGTAAATGACTCCCTTGCAGCCTTTCTCATACAGAGAGGGGATCACCATGGCTTGCCAGCTGCGGATAACAGGCATCCAATTAAAGCATTGTGAGTGTCCTTGTTGCCCCTGGTGCTCTCTTTGTCTAATCAGGACCTCTGTGCAGGGACCAGACCCTTACACGAGCTTTTGCTGAAAATGCATTTGCTGCTGCTACAGTTGAGGTCTTTTTTTTTCCCCCTTACTCTTCCTTCTATACCAGTCTGTGGATGGCAAACTTGTTCATCAACAGAGTGCACTCCCCTTCTGTCCTTTGTAATGACTTAACCTCCTCCACCCAAGTCTGCACCTGTTTGTATCATCAATAAATTTGTGTTTTGATTGGAAAAACTGAAAATAAAAATAGTTGGAAACTTCAGTGTCCACTCTCAAAAATTGATAGGACAACTAAACTGAAAATCAAGCTCATTGAAAACTTGAAAATCCTTGTCAACTAACTTGTAGCAACTCACATTTGAAAAATAATCCATCCAACAACAGCAACACATATATTCTTTTTGTGTTCACATGGAATATATTTCAAAACAGGTGATATGCTAGGTCACACAGTAATCTCTACAAATTTAAAATGACTGCAATCATATAATGCATTCTTTAATGACAAAGGAATGAAATTAGAAATCAGCAACAGAATAAAATGTGAGAAACTTACAAATATTTGGAAGTTAACCAAACATTTCTAAAGAATGTCTGAATCAAAGAAGAAATCACAGGAATATTGTTGTTGTTGTTATGTGCCATCAAGTCATGTCCGACTCATAGCGATCCTCATAGGGTTTTCAATGGCAGATTGTTTCGGGATTGCCTTGGGAGTGGGTTGCCACGTCCTTCTCCCATTTTTGTGATGCTGGGAATCAAACTCAGGACCTCAGAGACTGCAGAGCGGTGCTCTACCAACTGTGCTAAATCCCAGCCCCACAGAAATATGCATTTCTGTGCATGTGCATTGTGTGCAATGCATAGACAATTATGCATTGTCTAACCATGGAGATACATTTTTTTTGATATTTTTAACATACACATTAATGTGATTCATTCTGACATGCTTTTCATTGTCACATTTCCATATATGCATTTTGTTGTACATTATTCATATAGGTTCCCCCTTACCCTCTTGTACCCATCCCCCCATCCCCCCATCAAAGACTTCTCTACTATTTCCTTGTCTTTTTATAGTAATATTTTTCTATATATCTTTGTGTTCCAGTTCTGTTTAAGATAGAAACTTCCTGCAGTGAACTTTCTTTTTACCTTGTCAGAATTATTACATGAATTTTCTAGACCAACTATAATAATAACATTCTTAGCTTTTTTTCTTTTATTATGATCTGACCTTTGTATAGGATTTTTTCCTTCTTATAATTTTGATTCTGCTCCCACATATGAGTGAGAACATGTTATGTTTCTCTTTCTAAGCTTGTGTTCATTCACTTAAAATAATTCTCTCTAATTCTATCCATTTTGCTGTGAATGGCCTTATTTCATTTTTCTGATTGCTGAGTAGTATTCCATTGTGTATATGTACCATAGTTTTTTTTATCCATTCTTCTGTTGAAGGACACTTTGGTTTATTCCATATCCTTGCTATTGTAAAAAGTGCTGCATTGAACATGGAGATGCAGGTGTCTCTGTGGTATGATGACACATCACCATGGAGATACATTCTGAGAAATGTGTCATTAGGTGATTTCATCAGTGTGCAAATATCACAGAGTATACTTACACAAACCTAAAAGGTATAGCCTGCTACATACCTAGGGTAATATGGTATAGCCACTGTTGTATATACAGTCTGTTTTTGACTGAGATATCATTATGGGGCATACAATGGTACTTCAACCTGAATGACTATGAATATACTGTGTTGTTGTTGTTGTTGTTGTTGTTGTTGTTGTTGTTGTTAGGTGCCATAAAATTGGGTCCAACTCAGTGACCCCATGTACTAGAGAACAAAACACTCCCCAAACACTGCCATGCCTGGCACTACTGTGAGTGCTTCTCTGCTATTTGTAGGGTTTTCACAGTGTATCAAAATTTGTGGGATATAGTTAAAGCACTATTAAAACAGAAACTATAACTTTGCATACCAATGTTAGAAAGGAAGAATCTGAAATCATTAACTTTAGCTTAAACCTTAAAACACTAGAAAGAGTAAACTAAACCCAAAGCCAGCTGATTCCACTAGAAAATGCAAATCTACAGAGATAGAAAGTAGATTAGTGGGTGCCTGTGGTTTGGTGTTGGATGGAGGACTTGCTATAAACAAGCTGAAGGGATTCTTCTAAGGTAATACAAAATATTTCAAAACTTGATTAGAGGGATAATTGTATAACCTTCTAAGTGTACTTAGAAATCATTGAGATGTACAGCTAAAATAAATAGATTTAAGTATATGTAACTTATACTTCAATAAAGGCATTAGAATATAATGACCTAATTGGCAGTGGAAAAATATGCACATATATATTTGTAGCACAAAAAAAATGAGGTTCAATACTACTAAATTGAACTGTTCAGTGCTAATCACAGGGATAGATTTTTTTCAATTATTTTATCCTGCTCTTTAAATTTTTATAGTCAATAAAATAATATTTTCTAATTTAAGCTATAAAAATGAAATATTCGTATTAAATAACTATTGTCTTAACTTTTCTAATTAAAAGTTTGAGCAATTGTTATTTACTACTGAAATATTAAATTAAGGCCTGATTCTATACTTGCAATGATGTGGATACCTTTGTAATTACTCATAGATCCATTTAACCATATAATATAAATATCCCTTGATTCTTTTTATTGTTTCCTTTGCTGTACAGAAGCTTTTTAATTTCATGTAATCCCATTTACCTGTTCTTGTTGCAATTTCCTGAGCAATCAGAGTTGTATTAAGGAATGCTTTCCTATGCCTATATGTTGGAGCATATTGCCTATCTTTTCTTCTAGTAATTTTAAAGTTTCTGGCTTTATGTTGAGATCTTGAGTTAACTTTCATGCATATTGAGATGTGTATGTCTGTTTTTAATTTTTCTGCAAGCAGATGTCCAAGTTTCCCAGCACCACTTATTGAAAAGGCTGTCTTTCTCCAATTTGCCTGCCTTGATCCTTTGTCAAAAATCAGGTGGCTATAGATATACTGATGTATTTCTGGGTCCTATAATCTGTTCCACTGGTCTTCAGGCCAATTTTTGTGCCAATACCAAGCTGTTTTTGCTACTATAGCCCCGTAGTATAAAGTCAGGGATTATAATCTCACCTGCACTAGTTTTGCAGCTTAAGAGTGTTTTGGTTATATGTGGTCTTTTGTGTTTCCATATGAATTTTTGGATTATTTTTTCTATTTCTGTAAAGTCAGTCAATGGAATTTTAATGGGGATTGTATTAAATGTATAGATTACTTTTTGTAGGATAGCCATTTTTACCACTGAATGGGAGAAAATCTTCATATCCTATACATCGGACAGAGGACTAATTTCCAGAAATTGTAAAGAACTCAAGAAAGCAACTCCCAAAATAACAAATTATTCAGTACTCAAGTGGGCAAAGTAACTGAACAGATAGTTCTCAGATGAAGAAGTTCATAAGGCCATGAAACACATGAAAAAATAACTCAATATCTCTAGCCATTAGGGAAATGCAAATCAAAACAACTCTGAGATTCCACCTTACTCCAGTAAGAATGGCCAAGATCAATAAAATAACAACAAATGCTGGCAAGGTTGTGGAGAAAAAGGAACCCTCTTACACTGTTGGTGTGGCTATAAATTGGTTCAACCACTTTGGAAATCAATATGGAGATACCTCAGAAAACTAAAAGTAGAACTGCCATACAACCCAGCTATACCACTACTGGGAATATACCCAAAGGGAAATGAGTCAGCATACCACAGAGACGCCTGCATCTCCATGTTCAAGGTAGCACTTTTCACAATAGCAAGGATATGGAATCAACCAAAGTGCCCATCAACAGAAGAATGGATAAAAAAATTATGGTACATATACACAATGGAATACTACTCAGCGATTTACAAAATGAAATAATGCCATTTGCAGTAAAATGGATGGAATTGGAGATCATCATCTTAAGTAAACAAACACAAGCCCCAAAAGAGAAATGCCATATGTTCTCGCTCATATGTGGGAGCTGAATCAAACTTAAAGGAAGGAAAATTACTATACGTAACTGAAATGGAATAAAAAAACTCAATCCTAGCATAGAAGTAGAAAGGAGGGAGGTATTTAGCAAAGGGAAGCAACAACTGGAGAAGACAGGAGGGGGAAGAGGGTCATCAAGAAGGGACAAAGGGGGAGAGGTCAAGCTCAACGTAAACAGCACAACTTTATGAGTATGGTGGAAAAAAGGGGGGAAGATAGAAAAAAAAACCCTACAAGAATAGCTAAAGTAAATCGTCGTCGTCGTCGTCGTCGTAGTAATACCAAAGATTGGCAATAATGTAAACGGACTAGGTCACTCATCTAATATTGATGAGAATGTAGAAAGGTAGATCACTCTAGAAAAAAACCTTGGACTTAAAATTGAGATGCACGTATATAGATAAATATTCTCACAAAAAGACATGCAAGTAGAAAGGAGACCATTCATGTGAGGGAGAAGGAATAGGGCAGGAGGGTCGTGGAAGGGTAATGGGGAAGTTATGTGAGTAAATGAACAATGAAATGCATATATGGAATGTCAGAGTGAGACTCATGTCATAATGAAACCCATGAAGTTGTACATTAAAAACTTCCAATAAAAATATATATAAATGTCCCTTGTCTTTTTAGTAAGATACTCTGATTTATTGAGTAAAAGTACTATAAAACTAAAACAAATCATGTGAATTTGGGCCAAAGGTTTACATACACATCGGCAAATTGTGTATATCAAAATTACTAAGAAGCCAGGCATGGTGGCGCATGCCTGTAATCCCAGCAGCTGGGGAGGCAGATGCAGGAGGATCGCAAGTTCAAGACTAGAGGCAGTCTGCATAATTTAGTGAGACCCTGTCTCAAAAAGTAAAAAAACAGGCTGAGAGTGCAGCTCAGTGGCCCAGCACTTGCAGAGCATGCAGGTGCCAGGCCCTGGGTTCAACCCCTAGTACCACCAAAAAAAAAAAACAAAACAAACAAACAAAAAAAAACCCCAAGATTTACTAAGATACATTTTCATCTGATACAGTCAGGGACTACATTCTACAATAAAACTGCTGAAATTTTAGATTTCATTAGCCAAAGGTCTAACATAAAATGTATTTATCTACCAGAATCCCTGAAAATTGCCTATCTATCTAGACCAAAATACTAAATGATCTCCTAAAATGCCTTATGGTGTAAATAAGTTTATACTAAATCAAACCACTGAGAATAGGAATATTTGAACCATTTTAAGGAAAGTTGGAGAATTGAATTTTTCTGAGAAAATTAGGGTCCTGAAAACAATCTGAATTCTTCCAGTGGCAAAGTCGATTCATTTCTAAGTCTGATGGAAAGGATAAGAGCTAAGAAGAGTGTATCATGTGTTCTGAATACAAGAATTGTTTCTAGAAGGCAGTGAAAATTTGTAGATATTACCATGATTTATGGCCTGCTGTGGGCAAGAGTATATAAATAGAATTTAGTATATCTGTGATACTAAAGTATCTCAGGGAACAATCAGGAAAAAATGTATAAAAAGAATCCTTAGGAGGCTATGATCAAGGGGGAAGAAAACCTAGAAAAAGAAAAGCTAAGAAACAATGGTGTAAAAGATACATCAACAGTTAATTTCAAAATAATTTATCTGGCTCTCCCCTCCATCCTCCATTTTTAGAAATTCTCATTGTGGGTAAAAACGTATTGGTTACCCTTTCAAAATTGAATTCTTGCCACCTAATAATGTGAGATAAGATTAGAATACAGGAACAATTTCCATGTATAATTCCAAAGGATATGTATAAAAACTAGATAAAAGTTTCTCATTTTTTGCTACAAAAATCAAACACATAATAACTATATACAGATAGCAAAGTAATCTTGTGGGAAAACAATCACTTCATATTTACTTTCATAATATGTCAAATCTACATGATAATTTACTGTACTGTTGTCAGGAGTGGCGGTGGGGTGGGGAATCTTATACTTGTTTTCTTATCGTGCAGCTGCCGAATAAAAAAAAAAACAGTGGAAACTGTGCTAATCTGGTATACTGGCATTTTCTTTGCTGACCTAAATTATAAAGAACTAGCTTTAAGACCATAAAGCAAACTAATTTTAAACACTAATTACATCTAACACCTAATATAGTTAGTTATTCTGAAGTAGCAGTGCAGATGCGTTAGAGGAAGTGGCAGAGTATAATTTCATAATTAGTGGTCATACCATTTTCAGAACAATTCAAAAAAGAAAACTGGTCACTGTCAAATGATAGCTGGATTTGAGTTATTATTTTTAGAGTCCAAATATGTCTCCACTATGACAATTTTCCTAATTTTATCTTAAATTGTTTCATTTCATCTTACCAAGCTTTCTTCTATAATAAAAAATTACAAAGCTTCCTGAATTCAGTGTATCTACTTCTTTCAGGGGTAGCAAGAAATCAAGTTATTCATTAAAAAATTTAGCAACTCTACCAAATCTTATAACTCCAGAATAAAGTATAGAGATGGAAGACACCATTAGAAGTGGTAGATTAGAATCTCCAGGAACCTAGTTTTTAAAAATATATTACTACTTTAGTATTTATTGAGTGGGTCACATATTTTACTCAAAACTTCTCAGTAAAAGAAGTTAATGAATCATGTTTTATCAACATCTATTTAAATAAACAGGCTAGGGTTTAGCTCAGTTGGTACAGCACTGCTCCACACTCTCTGAGGACATGGTTCAATCCCCAGTACCACAAAAACAGGAGAAGGACATGGCAATCCACTCCTAAAGCAATCTGAACAATCAGCTATTGAAAACTCTATGAGGGTTGCTATGAGTCAGACCTGACTTGACGACACCTAACAACAACAACTTAAATAAGCAGAAGCAGTTATAAGTAAGTGATGTACAGTTAATAACCTTTAACACCAAGAGCAATCCAAACATAGTGATATGGTTTGAATATTTGTACCCCAAATACATGTATTAGAAACTTGATGCTCAAAGTCTATGTTAATGGTATTTGAAGGTAATTTTGGGGAAAGGTAATTAGAATTAGATGAGGACATAATGGTAGGGCATCCATGGTGATATTTCTAGTTTTATAAGAATGGGAAGAGAGAACAGCTTAAGCTGTCACATTTGCTCTGTCTCACCACGATGGCTTCTATTGTGTTACGATGTGCAAGAAGGCCCTTAGCAGATGCCAAGCACATGTCAGGCCAGGCTCTGGGACTTCCCACCTTCAATCCATGAACCAGATAAACCTCTATTCTCCACACATGACCCAGTCTCAAGATGTTTAACAACCATGATATGTTCTGATAAATGCATCATTAGGCAATTTCATCATTATGTAGACATCATAGTTTACTTGCACACAGAAATAGTATACATATAAGACCAAACGGTCTAGTCTACTATGTAGCTAGGCAATATGGCCTAACCTATTTAAACTATTTTTTATTTGTTAGAGATTTTTTTAAAAATTAAGACAAACACACATTAACCCAGCCTCCATCAAGAAAACAAAAATCCTTGCAACTGAATCAGTAAGCAACTTCATGATAAATGGAGAAAAGATTGAGGTTGTCCAAAATTTTGTTTTACTTGGTTCTACAATCAACATCCACAAAAGTAGCAGTCAAGACATCAAAAGATGCATTGCCTTGGGAAAAGCTGCTCCAAAAGATCTTTTTAAAGTGCTGAAAGTAAAGATGTCACACTGAAGATGAAGGCATGCCTGACTCATGCCTGGTATTTTCAGCTGCATTATATGCTTGTGAAAACTGGACATTGAATAAGGGAGGCAGAAGGAGAATTGATGATTTTGAATTATGGTGGTGGAGACTATTATTGAATATACCATGGACAAATCTAGGATAAATCTGTCCTAGAAGAAGTGCAACCAGAGTGCTTCTTGGAAGTAAGGATGGCTATACTATGTCTTATGTATTTTAGACATATAGTCAGGAGGGACCAATCCTTGAAGTGGGACATCGTGGTTGGGAGAGTGGCAGGTCAATGCAAAAAAAGGAAGACCTTTCACTAGATGGATTTACACAGTATCTGCAATGATAGACTTAAACATAAATAAGATTGTGTGGATGGCACAGAGTTGAGGAGTGTTTTGTTGTGTTGTACATAGGGTTGCTATGAGTTGGACCCAATACGATGGCACCTAACAACAAACATAGGGTCAGGATCATCAATATCACTGTCTTCCACTTCCACATCTTGTCCTACTAGAAGGTTTTCAGGGCCAATGACACACAGGGAGCTGTCATTTCCTATCCTTATCCAATGAATTGACGGTTTTAGAAAGAAAAATGACCTTCCAAGGAGGAGGGGACCCTGCCAGCAGGTAGCTTTGAGACTTCAGTGGCAACATCAGCTCCTCCTGGGTCTCCAGCTTGCTGGCCTGACTCACATGGTTTGAACTTTACAGGTTCCACAACTCCACAACTGTAGAAGGCAATTTCTTAAAATAAATGTCTCTCTCTCTCTCTCTCTCTCTCTCTCTCTCTCTCTCTCTCTCTCTCTCACACACACACACACACACACACACACACACACACACACACACACACACCCTATTGCTTCTGTTGGAAAACCTTACTATTAGAGATTCACATTTTTTATTTTAAAAATCATATAACATTACTAAATGTCGTTTTAAAAATAAATGCTAACAACGCCCAATGTAATGCTATTAAAATTAAAATGTTACTAAAATCCACAGATCTCTCTGGGTAGATACAAACATGACGGGTGGATGAATGGCTGGATGGATGAACAGACAGGTAGGTAGGTGGGAGGGAGAGGGAGAGGAAGAGAGAAAGTGTGGAGCATGCACTATTTCCCTCACCTCTCTGCTTTTCCGTGACGTTGATGAGGTAGTAGCTGTGGAACAAAGTAAGTTAAAGAGCACCATCAGGCTTTAGCCAATACAGCCGATCAGCACCCTGCACTGTGGTGATATGCAGCTCTGATTTTAAGGAAGGAAACAGATTCAGACGAGTAAAGACAGATGTCTAAGGTCACGAAATCCTGATGGGAAAGCCAGAAATAGAACTGCCTCTTCTTATATCTGAGATGTACTTTGAGTGAAAGAACTTTTCCTAACTTTATGTTTCTTAATATGTATGTGTGTGAATATAAACATAGTATGCCTATGTGAGTATGTGTGTGTATTTCCCTGAGAACTCCATACCCCATGTCAAAAGAAAGAAAGAAAAAAGAAAAGAATTACCATTGTTTCCTCTGGAGCTGTGGTAGGAACCTAAGGACCCTGTCCTATTTTTTGTGCACCCAAATTCAAATACCTACTAAATAGCAGTACTGTGGTGAGGCACAGAGGCAAATGTGACACTTCCACACCACAGTGAGTATCTGACAGACAGACGGGCTTTGGCTCTTAGGAATGCAGAAGACTGGGTTTTTTCCAGAGTAAGAAAACAGGAGTGTGTGGACTGGGGGCTGGGCTGGAGGGTTAGAAAGGTTGGGGAATGTGATTAGGGGAGAATTCCTAAAGGAACTAAAAGCTAGTCTGATCTTAAAGGCTGATCTTAGGCACCATAGTGGTGCCTAAAACTATGGACAGCACCAACAGTTCTGTATATTATGTTTTTTCCTACATATACAAACCTTATTCTCTGTCTGTCTCTCTTCCTCCCTCCCCCCTCTGTCTCAATATCTTACTCTGCACTACATATAACATTTGTTGCTATTTGTGGTTGGCCACAGGTAACTGAAATCTTGGATAAGAGGGAAGCATAATAATGAGGGGTCAGAAAGAAATAAGCTTTGAAAAATGACTTAGAAGGCTCAGTTGGGAGGACAAATGACTGCTTAGAGTCGGGAGGGAGGAGGGACAGGGGTGAAGGAGGATTCAGAACTTCTGGCTAAGCTAGAGAACACATGTTGGCCAGGCAGGAACACAGAATGAACAGGGAGGAAAAGTAGGAGAGAGAGGATCCCATCACGAATAAGAAGTTCCCATGGCCATTCAGCCTGCAGCCATAGCACTGTGGCTTCCAATCCTGTCAGATCTTGGAAGCTAAGCAGGGTCAGGCTTGGTTATTACCTGGATGGGAGGCTGCCTGGGAACACTAGACACTGCAGGCTTGGGAGAAGGACCTGGAAAGCCATTCCCAAAAATCAATCCGACATTGAAAACCCTATGAATTGCAGAGACACAGTGACAATAGTGTTTCATCTGTTGTACATAGGGTCACTATGAGTCAGAGACTGACTTGACCACACCTAACAATAACAACAACAACAACAACATGGACATGTTAGTATTTTGGTCCATAGCTCACCCCACGTAAGATGTTTGAATGCATAGAGTCTTAATCATCAGCAGAACACAAGTCATCAGAACCACAGTAATTTAGGAGGATCTCTGAGACAAAACACCATTGTCAAAGTGGAATCAGTACTCATTGATTTTCCTCTTGTCCTCAGTATTTTTATCAACATCATCTACATAACTTTGATTCCTTATTAAATGGTGGTTGTTGTTGAATGGTTCCAACAGAAAATTACTGTTGTAGCTCCCCAGAGAGAGAAATGAGGCAAACTTGGAACCTACCCTCCTCTAAAACAACATGGGTGTGCACTGGAAATAAAAAGGTGCCTCTAAGTAAAGGCTTTTTATTCCTCTTTCCTACTGCTTCCCTACTCTCTACTTCCATTGGATATATATACAATGTGGTATTTTGTTTGTTTTTCAAAAGTAAGACAAGCTTTCAATATGCATGTGAAATAACACATAACAATGAAGGAAAAAGGCCAGCATAGTAGTGCACACCTGTAATCCCAGCACTTGGGAACTAAAGCAAAAAGATCATGAGCTCGAGGCCAGCCTGGGCTACATAACTTTTAAGTTTAAGGCCAGCCTGGGATGCGTAGCAACTGTCAATAAATAAATAAATAAATAAATAAATAAATAAATAAATAAATACAGTAATCATCTCTTCCTCTATTTGAGGTAAATGATAAATTTTTGCAATAGCATTTTATTCCAGGTAAAGCCTAGTGTTCTTCTTTGGTAATATAACAAGACATCACACACCTGCCTACATAGTCAACTCAACAAAAACAAAACAACAACAAAAAAGATTCAGGAAATGTCAGAGGTGGCATGACCAGTAGAGAAGAGCAGCTATTTCATTTATTCATTGGACTTCAATATGTTACCCTAGACATATTGATACCAGAGAAAAAGTATAAATAAGATTGCCAGAACCTTCAAGCAGCTTACAGTCTAGCAAAGGAACAGACAAATCAATGGAATCAGTAGATAATTACAATAGACTTTGTTAAAAAGTCAGATGTATGTGGCCAAGTTCAAGGCTCAGAGAGGGGGCAGTGGAAGAGAAGGAAGTGTAAGGAAACTATTGTTACTACTAGAAAAGAGCAGCACACTGAGAAATCCTGCCGTTAAGCATCTAGGTTGGAATAATTGCATTTTGTTTGCTCACCTATAAAATATTTATCAGGGCAGACCACATCACATGCATTTGTGATTTAACAGACAATCCTGTTAAGCTGCAAAGACACAGAGGCCTCAAACCCCACCTCGCTTGATGCGCTACTTGCTGAGTGGCTCTCTGGCATCCTTCCTCTAAGTATCTCAGTCACCTCGTAACTTCTATTTTAAGACATTCAGCCTTCAATAGTTGCCTACTAAAATGGAACTTTATTTATATTTTCCATTAGTAATAAAAATTCAATAAGATAACAAATGCATGAAGCTTTTGCCAGAGAATAAATATTTTGGTATTTGGGATCAATGGGAGCCAAAATGGTGAAAGAAGGAAAATCAGCTTTCTAAATCTATCTCCTCTCTTTTCTGTCCTTCTTTCTGCAGTATTTAATACTGCTTTGGCCCTTTGATGATCTACCTCATATCAAAGTGCTGTCGTATTTTCAATTTCAGCCATTTTAATTTCATCACCCTAGCATCTGATCCCACCTGATCCTGGAAGCTAAGCAGGGTTCGACCTGGTTAGTACTTAGATGGGAGACCACCTGGGAGCCTAAGGAGAAGGACCTGGCAGCCCATTCCCAATACAACCCACCATCAAAAACTCTATGAACAGCAGAGAAGCACTGACAAAGTGCCTGGCATGGCACAATGTCTGAAAGTGTTTCATCTGTTATACACAGGGTCACTATGAGTTGGACCTGACTTGGCAGTGCCTAACAACAACAACATCATCATCATAAAGGAACGCTCAGTAACAGGTATTAATTCTTAACATAAAATAATATATCTCTCTAAAAAGATGGAATGTTAAGACCAGGTTTCTAGTCTCGGGTTCAGAAATTAATTTCTTCCTTTCACTCACACTATAGCACATGCATGCTAGCAGCAGTCCTGCCGTATATTAGACATATAATTTCATTATACTCAATAAACAGAAACTGTGGTGAGACAGGGTGGACATAGTTTAAGAGAAATAGAATATATGCTTTATTTCTGGAGAAGCTTGGGTTTACTAGGTCACAAGGCATACATAACCAGATATGAAATAGTTAAAAATTATATGCAGCCCAAGCATCCCTTACCTGAAATGCTCTGAACCAGAAGTGTTTTAGATTTCAGGTAGTTGGGGATTTTTAGAATACCTGCATATACATCATGAAATATCTTGGTGATATATTCATTTGTTTCTGATACACCTTATACACACAGCCTGAAGGTAATGTTCTATAATATTTTCCATAATTTGGGGCATGATATAAAGTTTCATGGTATGGAATTTTCCACTTATGGTTGTTGTTGTTGTTAGGTGCCGTCGAGTCGGTATCTGACTCATAGCGACCCTCATAGGATTTTCAATGGCTGTTTCGGGATTGCCTTGGGAGTGGATTGCCAGGTCCTTCTCCCATTTTTGCAGTGCTGGGAATTGAACTCGGGACCTCAGAGACTGCAGCGCAGCGCTCTACCAACTGAGCAGACCCGGCAATCCACTCCCAAGGCAATCCCGAAACAGTCAGCCATTGAAAACCCCTATGAGCGTTGCTATGAGTCGGATACTGACTCGACGGCACCTAACAACAACAACAAAAATACTGTCCAAGTTCCATATAATGCTTTCAGAAGTTTTATTTTTTCCCCATCACCCCTTTTAGGGATGGGATTTAGCTCAGTTGGTAGAGCGCTGCGCTGCAGTCTCTGAGGTCCCGAGTTCAATTCCCAGCACTGAAACAATGGGAGAAGGACCTGGCAATCCACTCCCAAGGCAATCCCAAAATAGTCAGCCATTGAAAACCCTATGAGGGTCGCTATGAGTCAGATACCGACTCGACGGCACCTAACAACAACAACAACATACCACTGAACTGCACCCCACCCACTTACAGTATCATGTCAGTAATCAAAGAATTTCAGGTTTTAGAGCATTTCAGACTTCAGATATTTGGACTAGGGATACTAAATTTATATTGACATTAACATTTTACACATGTTATACAAATAAATGCAAGTATTTCTTATCAGTACTTCATTCAGCCTTCCATGTGTTTATCACTTCCGGGCACTATGGAGATACTGGCAATGGCAGCCAGCATCTAACCTTGGATGGGGTTCAGGTGAGTGATTACATAATACTGGGGGCTCAATATTATTTGCTGAATTAATGAACTCAAAATAATATGTGCTAGAGATACACACAGGATGAAAAGAAGAATAGTAGAGCATCATCTACTGAAGCTTGGATGTCCTGATGGGTCTATGTTCCATGATAAAGGAATGTCCCAGTCCTATTAGACCCTAGTCTTGAACAAATAGGAACTGAGGCTGGGGGAAGAAGATGCAGAAGAGAACATCATCTGAAAACTTATATATCAAAGAAAGAACAAATACATGGAATAAACAAAGACACTTATGAGACTATGTCTGGCTGGAACACAGGGAGTGTGGTGGGGTTTGTCCAAAAGGACCTAGATTCAGGCTACATGCTGTGCTAAAGAAGTATTCTATTGTATTAGTCTTCCATGGCTATAACAAACTACCTGAGATAACTTATGGAGAGAAAATATTTATTTAGGTTCAGAGTTTTAGAAGTTCCAGTCCATGATAGGTTGGCTCTACTGCTTTGGTCCCATGGAAGCAGTACTTCATGCCAGGAGTACGTGGCAGAGCAAAGCTACTCATTTCATGACCAGAAAGCAAAAGTTGAGCATACAGAGGAATCCACAGGGATTCCCAGGGTCTCAACTGAGAGGACAAAGGGAATTCAAGGATGAAAGAAGCGAAACTAAGCAATCTCATGCCACCCTTCCTCCCACAGAGTGTCCATCTCTAGGTCAGCTGTTCCCACTACCACATCTGTGAACACACAAATGCACTCACAAACCCATGTGTAACACACAGGGCTAATTGAAGTCTCTCTACCTTCCTTTCCTCTGTATCACCTCCTTCCTTCCTTTTCCAGCAAACACTCTGAAATTTTCTTTCCTTCCTTCCCTCTCTTCCTCCCTCCCTCTGTTCCTTCCTTCCTTCCATTTTTCTTTGCTTTCTTCCTTTCCTTCCTTTCTTTCCCTCCCCCCCACACACTCCCTCCCACTCTCTCTCCCTGTTTCTTTCTTCCTTTCTACTGGCAGGTAGAACCCAGGACCTCACTCATTCTTTTCAATCACTGAACTGCTCCCCCACAGGCTCTTTTTTACTTTTTACTCTGAGACAGTGTCTTGCTAAGTTGCACACAGCCTTTGGCCTGGAACCTGAGACTCTCCTGCCTCGGTCTCCCGAGTCACTGTGCTTGGCTCACACTCTAAACCTGACACTCTGACATTTTCAACTCATCTCTTTCTTATGCAAGTAACTTATTATCTTTTCTTCTCTTCTACCATTTATCTCTCATCACTCTACTCATCCAAAGAAAGGATCCTCCCTAGATCTGTATTTCTTAGAAATCTGGAGAATAGAGAAGTCAGTGTAACTAACTTAACTAAATACATTCTGTCAAATAAATTTAAGAAGAAATGAGCAAGTCTGTGAGGAAAGAGAAGTATTTCTGGTTTGGATAGTAGACAATATTTTAAGTCTCTGAAAAATGAAAAAGAAGATAGAATCTGAAAGTATGTAACAATGTAATTCCAGGAAATTTTAAAGAAACCAAAAAGAATAGTATATTCAATCAATTTAGAGAGAACACTGATGTCCTGGAAAACTAGCCACAGAAATGTTCAAAACTGAGACATAACTTAATAAAGTTACTGAGCTGTAGAAATAAAAACTGAGGAACTCTTACATTGCTGATGAGACTATAAATTAGTTCAGCCACTTTGGAAATCTATATGGAAGTACCCTAGAAAACTAAGAACAGAACTGACGTATGACCTAGCTATACCACTCCTGGGAATATATCCAAAGGAAGATAAGTCATCATACCATATTTACTGCAGCACTCTTCACAATCACAAGGATGTGGAATCAACCAAAATCTCCATCAACAGAGGGGTAGATTCAAAATTTGTGATATATATACACAATGAAATATTACCCAGCAATAAAGAAGAATGAAATAATGTCATTTGCCAAAAAAGGAAAAGACTGGAGAATATAATTTTAAGTGATCTAACCCAGTCCCAAAGAGAGAAATATCATATGTTCTCACTCATCTGTGGGAGCTAAATCTAACTTAAAGCAAGAATAAATGAATGAATGAATAAATAAATAAATAATTTTATACATTTGGACATATAAAAAGGAACTTTCATAACTATCACTTGTTGTTGTTTTTGTTAGGTGCCCTCAAGTCAGTGTCTGACTCATAGCAACCCTACAGCAACAGAGGAAACACTATTGTCAGTACTTCTCTGCTATTGATAGGGTTTTCAATGGCAGATTGTGTTTTGGGAGTGGGTTGCCCCTTCCGTCTCCCAAGCCTACAGCACCTGGTGTTCCCAGGTGGTCTCCCATCCAAGTACTAATCAGACCCGACCCTGCTTAGCTTCCAGGATCTGACAGGATCAGGTGCCACAGTGGTACAGCTGCAGGCTCATACATATCTAAGAGGGAAAAATACAAGCAAAGTTAAAAAGGAGGGGAGAGAGGACCAGTGGTTTGGAGCAAACATTTGGGAAGGGGGAAGGGAAGCAAACATTTGGGAAGGGGAGCAGAAAAAAAGTACAGGGGAAAAGAGGGACATGAACATCTCAAAATGTATGATATAACTATATCAATACATAGGAAATATGGCTCTGCAAGACGTGTAAGGTGATGAATGTGTAAGCAAAACTGATGTAACAGTTCTGTAATGAAGATAGCAAAAGTCTTACTACTCTGTACCCCACCAACATTTATAAATGATAATAATAATTTTAAAAAAACTGAAGTATTTGGGAAGCCAGGCAAAAAGACATATTTATAAGGGGAAAACATGACCAGACTGACAACTATCTATAGCTCACTGTCAACAGGACAATGGAACAATACTTTCAAAATTCATAAGAAAAGAAAAAAAAATGTAAGGTAGGAATTTTATACTCTGTCAAGACAGCATGAAGATTAAAAAAGCAATACAATGCCAGGTGCCCTGATGCATGCCTGTAATGCCAGCAATTTAGGAAACTGAGATAGGAGGATGGGAGGTTTGAGGCCAGAGGCAACCTGAACCATTTAGTGAGACCATATCTCAAAATAAAAAATGAAAATAAAACATAGAGTGCAGTTCAGTGGTAGAACACTTGCCTAGCATGTGTGAGTCCCTGGGCTTAACCCTCAGAACTACAAAATAAATAAATTAATTAATAAGTTAATTAATAGCAACATACCAACATTTATTAATATGCAGAAACATTTTATAATATTTTCCCCATGAGCATTTATTATTGAAACTACCAGAGCTGTCCAAGAAAGAAATGGAAAAAAAATATGGCTAATGGATGGCAATGGGCACTGAGTCTACTCAACAGTAGACCTAAGGCTAAAACAAAGGCAGGATTGTAGTTCCCGAAGACAATGCAAATACTATCCCCAAGGTAGAAAGACAAGGAGTAAAGCAGGGATATAGGGCAAAGATTCTCATTTCCTTTTCTTTAAAGCTTAGGGATACTTCATTTAAATCCCATAAATCAAATAATAGTGGCTTCAAGTGTGTTTACCTGTTAAAAGGTAAATGTTAAGAAATAATCAGGTTCTAAGAAAGGTGGCTCAAGACTGAGAAAGAGAAAATACACTGAGCTCAACATTAAGCATACTTAGGGAATAAAATATTGTCTAAAGAGATATTACTATGGGTACATGTAAATTTATAGTTTAAATACTAGATTAGAAATATAGGAAATGGACAACTTTTACCTATGATTAATAGGAAGACTGATTAGAAAAATTAAAATATCACTTTTTCTCTTTTAGTAATTTAGAAGATTGTTTCTCAATGAACAACAATTTATGCCTAGTTCACAAAAAATCAATTAGACTCACATAATTTTGGGAGATAATCCAGAAATTAAACTGTATTTGGACACTTAGTGAGTATGAGTTCCTCTTTCCTCTCACTTTATTTGTTGTTGTTGTTGTTAGGTGCCGTCGAGTCGGTATCCGACTCATAGCGACCCTCTGAACAACAGGGGAAACACTATTGTCAGTGCTTCTCTGCTGTTCATAGGGTTTTCAATGGCAGATTGATTTTTGGGAGGGGGTTGCCAGGTCCTTCTCCCAAGCCTACAACTTCTGGTGTTCCCAGGCGGTCTCCCATCCAAGTACTAACCAGGCCTGACCCTGCTTAGCTTCAGAGATCTGACGGGATCGGATGCCACAGGGCTACGGCTGCAGGCCTCACTTTATTTAGATACAGTTTTATCACTTTACCATAATACTTTCCACTAATTTGATGACTTTCATCCAAAGATGTTTCTTAGTGAAATAGTAATAAATGCATACTGATGAGAAACCAAAGCAAGACACAGAATGGCATTCTAAATTCATGCAGCAGTATTTTAATTAGGTGAATTTAATTGACCCAAAAACTTTAATCTTATTGACCTCATTCTTATTTTGACTCCATTTGGTCAGATAACATCTGTAGTGAGGATAACTTTGTCAGAGGCTTTTGACTCCAAAAATTCTGACTTCATCTAGTGATTGAGTAGGAGGAACAGTTTACTTTCTGAATGGTATCACATATTTCTGTCTTCCTTACTTGCTCAGCACCTTGCCACGACAAAGTGCCCCAAAGCCAGTTGTTGCCATTGTGATAACAGAGTTAAGTTTTCAAAGTGGATACCAACCAACCTGAGACCACTGCTGTGTGCTTCTTTCAGTGTCCTAAGCACTGTTTGATCTCTAAGAGCTTCCATAATCAATTTGATTTCAAATTATAATAAAGGAGCAGCAGCAAATGTTACTGCATTCCCTTTTCTACAAATTCTAAGCATCAGGCCAGCATGCACACCCTGCCCCAGGGCTCTACTCTTCAAACTCACAAGAGTGCCACATGCCACATGTGGCAAGTAATGGCATCCCAAGATGGATCTATGCAAAGGCCCAAGCTGTGTAAGAAGCAAAAGAATAAAATCCTCTCTATTAATATAGTTGGAGAGTTGAATTTATCAATTTCCTTCAGAGCAAATCTTTATTTCCAGTTACTATTTAAAACTATCCATATATGAAGCCCACTGCTTATGACTTTTTTCTCCTCATTCTTTAAACTCACTTACAGATGCTAACATACAAAAACTTGGCAAATGCAGATAGCTTCAATTTCTAATGCACTTCTCCTTGATATATTAATATAAAGAGTAAATCTGTAGATTGTTCTTTCAGAAGAGTCTGAAAACAAATTGAAAACACTGAATTATATTTGCTCATAGAAAGTACCAAAGAGTTACCTAAAACCACTACCAGCATAAATAATGCTTGGCATATATAATGGCATTATTTCAAATACTGTACGAGGGCCAAGGCAATAACTAGCTCTTAATGTCATTGTGCTCTCCTACGCGACTTACTAAAATTGTTTTCCAGTGTATCTAATAATTATTTCTGGCCTATATTCTTGCACTTTCATAACCTGTTCTCTTCAATCTCCAGAGCTTTCAATCTGATTACATTTTCTATGATGTAAAACCACAACTCCCATAGTGGAATCCACATGGAAATGGCAGAATTCTTCGTTCTTCCTCCCCCTGCTTTATTCCACATACCCTGATACTGTTAGAAACAGTCATTTGAATTTCGTGGCTATATCTTTGTGATATAACAAGTGATATATCTTTGCCACAATCTCAGTTGATAGGAACTCTCTTTTTCCTATCTCAGGACAATGATCTTTGTCATTTCCTATAGAGGGACACTCATTCATTTAAGAAATATTAGTTCTAGCCAAAATATAATTAGTGTCAACAGGAAACTTTCTGAATCAGAAGAATAAATGGCCTTTAGATTTAAAAAGACAGTATTATAAAGAAATCAAGGGGAATTTGAAGAATGATTCTAAGCACTTAGTCAGAGATTATTAATTGTTTGCATTTGTTTCATTGAATCCTTGGTAGAGGTGAAACAAATTTTATTTAACAAGTTCATTATGTGCTTGCTGAACACAAGACAGCACCCAGGTTTTCAGGTATTTTAACCTGGCATTGTGCATCAGGGCTTTAGAAAGACTAACCCACAGCCACCCAGAACACTTACTATTTCCTTGACAATGGCTATCTAGACTCCTTGCCAATTGTTATATAGATTAGGTTATCTGTAGTGAGGATAACTTTGTCAGAGGCTTCTGACTCCAAAAATTCTGACTTCATCTAGTGATTGAGTAGGAGGAACAGTTTACTTCCTAACACATGGACTGCCATGCAACCTATGTATGTCCAGGGGTTTTGAGGATTATTGCAGGTCCCTGTTATGTATTACCCATTTCCTCTACACACACACATACACACACACACTCAGAGTTAGGGTAGAACAGAATAATGAAAGGCCAGAGAAAGCCTTCTGTCTTTTGCAAACTGGAGAATGTGTTTACTACCATTTTATTAGTACAAGAAGAGAACTGAGTTCAAACTAAAAAGAACTGGCATATTCCTCTAAATTCATTACTCTTTGACTCTGAGTTAATTTTCTCATCTAAATATATTGCTTCAAAATGTCAAGTATTTTTATAAAGGCTCTGAAACTTTTAGTCACTGACCATATTTTCCTTGAAAATATGGAGTATATTTTGATCTGAGTGAGATGGGTAGTAAATACTTCCCTTTAAAGGATAAACAAGTTCTATTGAAGAGATTACATTGTTTAGGATTTTTAAATTAATTTCTTCTTCAATCACCAACAAAAAAGTCTTTTACATTCTTATATTGTGACATTTAAATTATTACTTTCTTACAAAATACATAATCCATCCCATTGAGGTAATATAAGCACTTTGAAAGGAGGCCAAGAAAAAAATCTTAATAAAAGTAGCAAAGGAATAGAAAACAGGTAATTTCATACACTTTTGGCAGAAGTGTAAATTGGTACTGCTTTTTGGGAAGACAACTTGGCTATGTTCATCAGTAGAAAGGATATGATCCCCAACTCTGCAATTTTGAACTCACAAACATGGATACAAATGGGCTGGGTATTAGCTCAGTTGGTAGAGTGCTGCTCTGTGCTGAGGCCCTTGGTTCAATCCCCAGCACTGAAAAATGGGAGAAGAGCCTGGCAGACCACTCTTGAAACAATTTCAAAAGAACCAGCCATTGAAAGCCCTATGAATAGCAGAGAAACACTGACATAGTGCTAGGCATGGCACAGTGTCAGGTAGTGTTTTGTTCTGTTGTACATTACTATGAGTTGGACTTGACTTGATGGCACCTAACAACAACAATATGGATGGGAATGTTTATGTGTACATGCATAAAATATGGAAATAAAAGTTTATTAATGCAATAATAATAGCAAGGTTTCTTACCTCTTATTGAGCACGTACTTAGGAAAATGGCTAAATTAAATCTACAATATGGAATAGTATAAACTCTAAATCTGTGTGTGTATGCACTCTGGGTGTGTGGAGGGGGTGTCTGTGTCTGTGTGTGTTTCCCCTCGGTACCCATGGGGGAATTGGTTCCAGGACCTGCTAAAGACACTAAAATCTGCTGATTCTAAACTTCCTTATATAAAATGGCATGGTATTTGCATATAAATAACACACATCTTCTTGTACATTTTAAATAGACTCTAGATTACTTGTAAGACTGACTACAATTTAAATGCTTTGTAAATAGTTCTGTACTCTACTGTTTAGAGAATAATGACAAGAAAACACAAAGTCTGTACATATTCAGTATAGACCTTTTTCTTTCCTTGGATATTTTCAATCTGCAGTTAGTTAAACCCATAGATGCAGCATCCTCACATTTGGAGAGCCAGCTATATGTATACATATCAGAAAAAAGTCTAGAAGAATACCACAAACTATGATCATCTGAAGGGAAGACTGTAGAATGGGGTGTAGTATGGGATAGTGAGGCCTAGAAAGAGGTAAGAACATAGGCCTTCACATTTTGCATTTTATATCTAGTTTTGTTGTTTGAATGCTTACAATGAACATGTACTCTATGCCATGTTTCAACTAAAAGTATAAAACATTAAGTTCACAAGAGTAATCCAGTGTACTTTTTAACTTTTTAGTCACAAAATCATGCAGAATAATTAAACGTCTAAAGAATATGTTCAGTGAATGAAATTAACACCCAAATTGGTGGGTTTGATAGTCCTATATGATTGGTAAGTCAGTTTGATACCTTGAGAGAAAATCAAGAGTTAACATTCTATGAATTTACCAACAAATGATAATGAGGGTAAAACCAAAAGCAAAAAACAGAAACAGAAATAAACTCCTGGCATGTTAATAGACTGAACCGGAAGTAAGGATATACCTTACCCAATACAGAGGCACCTAAGATGCCTTGTCCATAATATGCACTCTGTAAGTGTAAAAATTCTCTCCTCTGAGGAAATTTAATGCACTACCATAGCCCTGTGGCATCTGATCCCGTCAGATCTCAGAAGCTAAGCAGGGTCAGGCCTGGTTAGTACCTGGATGGGAGACCTCCTGGGAACACCAGAAGCTGTAGGCTTGGGAGAAGGACCTGGCAACCCCCTCACAAAAATCAATCTGCCATTGAAAACCCTATGCACAGCAGAGAAACACTGACAATAGTGTTTTCCCTGTTGTACAGAGGGTCACTATGAGTAGGAAACCGACTCGACGGCACCTAACAACAACAACAACGACAACTTAATTGGAACTCATCTTATTCATTTTATAACCTACTCTTTCTCAACTCAGCTCTTCCCTCCTAATAGTTAGGGTGTCTCATAATTCCATGAACATTCCATGAGCCCAATTCATTGTTACTACTTAATATCTGCATTTTGGGAGAAGGGCCTGGCAATCCACTCCCAAGGCAATCCAAAACAGTCAGCCATTGAAAACCCTATGTGGGTCGCTATGAGTCGGATACTGACTTGACGGCACCTAACAACAACAACAACAATATCTGCATTTAATGAACTTGGGGTCCTCCTCAGCCGACATCCTCTTTTCTGAGAGCTCTCTGACAAGGATATATTCCACCATTGCCCTTCACAGAGAATGACTCTCTTCTCCTTTTCCATGTTCAGAGAATGAGGTATCCATCCTGTGTGATCACATCTGATTGGTCTAAGCCTCCACTTCCTACTCACAATCTAAACCAATCAGATTCTCTACTGAGAATTTAACTAACATAGTCACAGGCTCCAAGACTGAATCATTACTACTACTTCTTAGAGCTAGAAAATTATTTGGAATCAGGATCCACAGAAGCTTCTGAGACTATGTATTTTAATTATCTAGCAGACAAAATCAGATAGCAGATAATTAAAAGAAAGAAGAATGACATGAGAGTGAGAAGAGTAGAGAAGGAGATCCCAGAAGAGAGGACAGACATGGCTGCTTTGTCTCTCAAGGGCTTTTCAGAATTATTCCTGAGAAGACCCAGTGTTCCTGCATCTCCTTTGGCTCTATGGATACTGCTGTAATCAATTTTTAAACTTTTTATTAGCAATTTTTAATATACAACATAATGGGTCTCAGTATGGCATTTCCATACATGCATTTCATTGTACATTACTCACCACTGTGATCATTTAATATTTTTTGCAATGTTTTGTCTGGGTTTCTATGTCTTATACACATCCCTCTATCAATTCTAAATCTATTCATTTTTCAGGGGCCACCAAAATTCTTTTTTCTTCAATCCCATGAAAGGATAAGGGCACAATTCCAATTCACAACAATCATCTCTCTTTGAATACACCACACAGAGGTTGCCTCAAAATTTAAGCTTAAATGGGAGGAACTTTCATGTGTAAAACAATGACTATAATAAGACATAAGTCAATAGACTGGGACCTTCTTTAGGGTAAAGGTAAAGTGCTCCACTTCTTCGGAAGTTTCTATATGTTGAGCACTAAGCAGTCACTTAAGAAACATGTTGAGTAAGCCACTCGGTGCATGCTCCAAGAATATAAGTGAGTATCACTCACTGGAAATAATATATATATATATATATATATATATATATATATATATGTCCTGACATAATGTACTGATACCTAATATAATATTTAAATCAAAGTTATTAAATAGAAGTTATATACTAGAAATTTTGAATCCATTTTGAATAATTAATAAACCAATAGAAACTGTTTAGATATTTAAAGTATATATGGCAAGCAACAATTTCATGTTCAAAACTGAGGCAATCTCATGAGAGAAAAGGAATGCAAGTGATGTACTCCTCACTCACAAATGCACTTTCAACAAGAAAATAAATGAAATTGATGAAAATCTTAAGTAAAATTATGCTCATGACTATTAAAAAGAGATATCATCTAAAGATTTTTAGTAATAGGTAATACATTACAGATATACAATCCTCAATGATTTCCCAACTAGTACTCACTGGAAAAGAAAAGAAATATGGTTGTATTTTGAAAATTGTTCTGGTCTCCATTATAACATAGTAAAATAACTACCTCTTCAAAATTGCAATGACCTTTAAGAAGTTTTTAATTCAATAAGGACAAGAAGAGTTCTGGGCGTTTGCCCTTGTTTAGAGAATATAAGTCTCCAAACACAATAAAAATGAAGGGTAAGCTGAGCACCACAATACACATCTATGTAATCTCAGCTACCTGGGAGGCTGAGGCAGAAGGATGTTGAGTTTGAGGCTTGAAGCACCCTGCACAACTTAGCAAGTTCCTGTCTTATAAGCAAAGAGTTTTTAAAAGTGCCTGGATGGTGCAGCTCAGTGCTAGATCACTTACCTAACATGTGAAGCCCTGGGTTCAATCTCCCCATATTGCATTAAAAAAAAAAAGAAAGAAAGAAAAGGTAAAACGGTTAAGAGAAAGAGAATAAGATATACCTTAATACGTCATATTTGTCCATCTCTATTTTTCTTCCTCTCACAAATAACTTCCTCTTCTCATTTACTAAACGTATCCTATGTACAAGTTGGTCACTTTCTAAATATGTTCCAAGTCACACTAAGCCACCACACTTAGCATTAGGGGACCTCTGACTCCTATTTGGTGACCCCATTTAGGCTTTGCCATACCACTGTTTCCCAGAATCTCAACTCTTGCCCTTTACACTAATTAACTAATCTCATGGCCTTCATTCAAACATAGCACCAATGAATATGTCCTTGTCATATGACCTACTGTCCTGGCATCAAGCCTCAGCTTCTCATGAGGTACACTCCAGAAGGCAGCTTAATGCTGCAGTTACCAGTTCAGTTCTATTCTGGTGCATACATGCAACTTCCCTCGTGACTGACCTGATCAAAATATATGCATTCAGGTATGAGGTACACTGTGTTTTAATATTTAAGAGGCTTTAACTAAAAACTGATAATAAATTTAATTTATTGCCAAATAGTAATCATTTATTTCCAACTGGTTTCTTATGCAGTATTTCCTAGGTGGCTAATACAACTCAAAGATACATACTTTTGACAGATGCTATTCAAAACAGTTGACATATGGCTCATTGAAGTTTTCCCAGGTTAAAATTGTTGTGCTTTTGCTCCCTAAGGATGTAGTGTAACAGATTCTTCCAAGTTGGACATGAGCATTGGCATCTTAAAGTATTTGTTTTTGTTAGATGCTCTTGAGTCAAGTCTGACTCATAGTAACCCTCACAGGGTTTTCAAGGCTGATTATTTCAGGATATTTCAGGACTACTTTGAGAGTGGATTGCCATTTTCTTTTCCCATTTTTTTAGTGCTGGTGATTGAACCGAATGCCTCAGAGAGTACAAAGCAGCACTTTACCAACTGAGTTAAATCCCAGCCCTTCTTAAGGTAGAGCAGATGTGATGTCCTAGGAGACATTGCCTATAGTCATAGCAACAAATTAGGCTTAAATACCCAGATGTAGCTGGGCTTATAATGGGAAAGGGCCAACCGATATTCACCACCATATAAGCAAGCAGTCATCCAATTGATGGGGAAGGGGCACTCCCCAGAGGGATTCTTCCTGGTCGTATAGCTGCCTGTAACTGCTGTCCAAGTGTCCTCCATGCTCCTATAAGCAACTTCAATAAACTCATGGTTCACCAAGTTTAATTTGAGGTGATCTTTCTCTGGCCTCTCTCTCTTCCATTCTCTCTCTGTGGCTGGGGTAAATTGATGTTCCTTTTGCATCTCCCCAGCAAAAGTAGTTAACACAACAAAAAACAAGAACTCTCACACATGTATAGCTATTTGACTATCTATTGGAGTACAGCTACAATAGTTTTAAGGGATGATTAGATCAATAGAAAAAGATGTGTGTGTGTGTGTGTGTGTGTGTGTGTGTGTGTGTTTATGAAGGCTGGAGCTATTACTCAAGTGGTAGAGTGCTCACCTAGCATGGAAAAAGCCCTGGGTTCAATCTCATGCACCATAAAAAAATGAGAAGGAAAAATCCTACTCAAAGATCAGATCACATTAAAAGGGGGGGAGGGAAGATAAGAATGAGGTCAATATAAATGGACTAGAAATCGCATGTAATTGTTCTAACAAGATAGAAACAAAGACCACTACAGGAAAAGTTTCTATCTTAAACAGAAATGGAACCCAAGGACATATAGAAAAATACTATATAGTAAAAGA
>VMDO01023069.1:0-32351 GCA_007922755.1 Pedetes capensis
AAACAATATCTTAAGTGTTTTATTACAATTTCCCAAATTACTTATTTTTGATATGGAAGTTAGTTTATACTAATCTTGTGTTATGCATTTTTTTAAAATAGTAGAACTTGAAATGAGGCCATTGTTGCTGAAAAACTAAATTTTTCATTTGCTTTAAGTTTAAATGCAAATTTACTTAGCTGTCAATGGTTAATTTTCACTCTATTGGCCAGCATAGATTGTTAGATTTAGAACTATATTTTAAAAAATGTATAATAGCTATTTGTATGGCATTTGTTTCATATAACCATTTTAAACTTCTTAATTTGTTAAATAAATGTACATTTTTTCCAGGTAATAAGCATGTTTTCAAAAATAGGTAGTCGGTAAAATTGTTTTAGCTTCCAATTCCATCATGCCATCTTAAAATGCCATATCTTAATTCGAGTCAGCATCTAAAAGATAAAAGAAGGATAAAAGATAAATTAAAGATAACTTTGATATATGATGTTTCTATGTCTTCATCCTTTTTTGATGCATTAAAATGCTAATTTACTATATGTTTAGCATGCTCAGTTCTTGATATTTAAAGGCTTTCTCCAGCTTGAAAATTGTTAAGTTTAACACCAAGCTCATGCTTTTTTTATGAAGTAACTTTAATTCACACAACACACACACACACACACACACACACACACACACACACACACACACACACGAGCTGTCCTTGCTTTCATCCTGAGAAGAGTTCATCCCTCAGAATAACCCCAAACAGGCTGAAACAAACACTGTCTTAAGAGAAAGCTGAGTACATTTCTACAATGTTGTACCTGTAAGCAACCTTCTCAACACAAAAGAAAACTGCCAGTTCCTGCTCCTTAGAAGGGCGTGTGCAATGTATTTTGGTAGTTTACTCCACAAATGTTTGCCTGACTATGCTCTGTAGTTCTCACAGCCTGAATTTCAATGTCTTCATAAAGGATGAAAATATTTTGTTCTGATGTAATAATATTCCAAATTATCCACTCCTTAAAGTTATCCCAAATGATTACTTAGTACATAAAGATCCTTTTGTAGCAACAGAATCCTGACAGGATAGGACAAAATGGAGGTGGTGAAAGGTAAGACTCCTAAATATTGAATCATTGGCATTCCATGGGGCAGGAATACTTGGGACGATCTGCACATAGACACCAAAACACTCTTTATGTGTCACTTCTTTGATTCTGTTACTCTTTTATTTAAAAGTGTCTGTTGCAATTCTACATTTGCTTAGGACATGTATCTACAGAATTTTTTCATTATAAAATTCTGGTTGGGAAGAAAATGATCTTATATTCATGCTTATCTCTAAATTATATACATGTGGCTACTGGATGTATGCCTGCTGCCATACCACTGTGGCCTCCTATCCCATCAGATCACAGAAGCTAAGCAGAGTCAAGCCTGGTTAGTACTTAGATGCGAGAAAACCTAGAAACACAAGGTGCTGTAGGCATGGGAGAAGGACCCTGCAACCCACTCTCAAAAACCAATCAGCCATTGAAAACCCTATGAATAGCAGAGAAGGACTGACAATAGTGTTTTGCCCGTTGAACATACAGTTGTTATGAATTGGACACCTACTGGACACCACCTAACAACAACAACAACAATGACAATGCTATTATAGACAGAAATTTTGACCATTCTCCTAAACCTAAAGTCCTTGGAAGGCAAGGATAACGCCTATTAAACTTTTTGGTCTTTGAATTCCTCTCTCCATAAGTACATAAGAAATAGAAATAAATTTAATACAATTGAATAGCATCCAAGCAGCTCACTCTATAGATAAGGATACAAGAAAATCCTCTACAGAGAATCCAAAGTCAGTTAAAGCTTAGTCAAAGATGTAGACAAACTAGGTTTCCTGAGTCCTGGCTCATCAAACATTCACTCATTCAACAAAGAATTATGAACTCTTTCTTTCTACTATTTTCAAAGTTGAAATCAATGAAAATTATGGAATGAATCATTCCTGGTCATGATTTTATAGTCTTCATTGACTCACGAAAGTTAAAGTAAACACTGTAAGAAACTATAGATTCAGTATCATATTAAGCATGCTGAATAATTTTGTTTGGATTAATTAAGGTTAATATGTTAGAATAAAAGTGATTCCCAATGAACCTTACATTAAATAAACCCAAGTCAGGTCAAATTTTATTAAATTTATATTAATTATGACCCTTATTGGAAGACCAACTTCTTAAAGTAATAATTTTAAAAAGTGTAAACTGATATGTTTTAGTAACTTTTTAAAGAACAAATTTCTCCATTAATGAAATATCTTTTTCTAGATTTTTGAGAAATCCTTCACTTAGAATAATGACTAACTTAAGGGAGTAGTTGTTGTTAGATGTCTTTAAGTTGGGTCCAATTCATAGCAACCCTACGTACAGCAGAATGGAACCCTCCCCAATTCTATGCCAGGCACATGATCTCTTCTATGTTTAAGCCCATTGTTGTAGTCACTGTGTCAATCCATCTAGTTGAGGGTCTTCCTTTTTTTCATTGACCTGCCACTCTCCCAAACATGGATTGGTCCCTTCTGCAAACTTGTCCAATACATGTCAAACATAGCTTAGCCATTCTTGCTTCCATGAGCACTTTGGTTGCATTTCTCTTAGGACAGATCTGTTCATTCTTTTGGCAGTCCATGGTGTATTCAATATTCATCTCCAGCACCATAATTCAAAAGCATCAATTCTTGTCCTGTCTCCCTTATTCAATGTCCAGCTCTCAAAACCATATGATGTGACTGAGAATACTGTGACATGAGTTAGGCACATCTTTGTCTTCAATGCGGTATCTTTACCCTTCAACACTTTAAAGAAGTCTTTTGCAATAGCTTTTCCAATGCAATGCATTTCTTTTGATTGTTTGACTGTTGCTTTAACCGATGTTGACTGTAGAACCAAGTAAAGCAAAATCATGGGCAATCTCAATCTTTTCTCCACCTATCATGAAGTGACTTACTGACCCAGTTGTAAGAATTTTTGTTTTGTTGATGTTAAAACGCAATCCATACTGAAGGCTGTGTTCTTTGATCTTCATCAGTAAATGTTTCTTCCTCTTCCCTTTCAGCAAGAAGAGCTGTATCATCTGCATAATGCAGGTTGTTAATGAGTCTTCCTCCAATCATGATGCCACATTCTTTATAAAGTGAAGCTGCTCAGATTATTTGCTCATCATAGAGACCAAAGAGGTACAGTGAAAAGTTATAGCCCTGACACACACCTTTCTTGACTTTAAACCAGACAATGTTTCTTTATTCTATTTGAATGACTGCCTCTTGGTACATGTACAGATTTCTCTTGAGTACAATTAAATGCTCTGATATTTCCATTTTTCACAGTGTTATCCATAATTTGTTATGATTCACACAGTCATAATGCATAATGAAGGAATTGTTTTGATTCACGTGGTCCTTTGCATAGCGAAGGAAATATAGATAGACACCTTTCTGATATGTTCTGCCTTTGGCTAATATCCATCTGACATCAACAATGATACCCCTGGTTCCACGCCCTCTTCTGAATTCAGCTTGATTGTCAGGCAGTTCTCTGTCTATATACTGTTGCAGTCACTTTTAAATGATCTTTAGCAAAATTTTGCTTGTGTGTGATATTAAATCATTCAATAATTTCCACATTTTGTTAGATCACCTTTCTTGGAAATAGGCACAAATATGAATCTCTTAACTATGCATTAAAAATGAAATGGAAAAGGACTTAGAAATATTAGGAAAACAGGAGAAAACATTATTTACAAAGGAAGTAGAAAGCTCTAGCCATCCTTGGCTCCAAAGAACACTCTGGTTGCACTTCTTCAAGGACAGATATTGGTTCTTTTGACAGTCCATTGTATATTCAATATTCATCTCCAGCACCATAATTCAAAAGCAACAATTCTCTTGTCTCCCTTATTCAATGTCTAGCGTTCAGCCCCTTAGTATCCAAAAAGAGAGCAAAAAAGAAAAAGTAAATATTGGCTGGTACCTTGTTGCATGCCTATAATTCCAATGATTTGGGAGGCAGAGGCAGGTTGCGTGTTTGAGGACAGAAGCATCCTGCATAAATTAGCAAGACCTTGTCTCAAACAAACAAACAAAAATAGACAGGGGACAGAAGTTGCAGTTCAGTGGTAGAGCACTTACCTGGCATGCATAAGACCATCAGCTCAACGCCCCCAGTAGTGCCAAAAAAAAAAGGGGAGGGGGAAAGAGTAAATGCTGTCTCTTATGTCAACTTCAACAGTAAAATATAAGTATCACATACCATTACATTATGTAAGCACATATGATGTAGTAGAAAGGTTTTTGACCAAAGAAAACTTTCTTATCTTTATTGTATCATAGCTTTAAAAATATTCAATTAGTTGTGCAGATTCAAGTAGTAGTAAAATATGAACAACAGTCAGACATGGAATATTTTAGCTATTTATTAGAATATGTTGCTATATTCCTTAAACAATTAAAATACATTAAAATAATTTAAAATGAGAATCACTGGCAGAGAAAAGTCATAATCTAACTAACAAAACTCAGATGTTGCAGAGGATAGGTGATATGTTTGAAGTAAATTCCTCAGTTTTATTAATGATGAGCCAGATGATTTGATCAAACAATAATAAATCATGATACAAATGAATAGCCTATTACTAAAATTATAATGAGGTCAACATTGTGACTTATGGGAATGTAACTGGATGTTAGGTTAGAGAATTTCAATTCCAAGTATTCTGTCCAATGCTATTTGAATGTCCCCTCCTCTTCAATATAGGCACATAGATGTTCAACTGAAACTATTAACAATTTTCACATAATTTTAAGGAGTTATATGCACCTGGAGGTATTCAAATTGAATAAAATAGGTCTTACTTAACAAATAAAGCTTTTCATCCATGGATGAAATCTTTTAAATAGCATGCAGTCATCTGAGTTCAGAGAGTTGGCATCTAGCTCCTTCTTACAAACAGGCAACATTATTTTTTTAAAAAGAGAGAAAAGAAAACTCCCCTAGAGACTGTATTAGCATAACTTGTTGTGAAATACATATTTATTATCACTATCTCAAATGATTTTTAAAACTCTGGTTCTTAATATAGAATTCTATTAAAAGTCAATCAAAATTTAGTGAAATATTTTAACTGATTTCAGATTATTTCTCTTAATTCCACCTGCTATGATCCTCCATCCTGGAGCCACTGATTATTTTTCTGGATGTGTTACATATCCACTGGTAACTTTTACACTATTATATGTAAAGCTAAGCAAGTTGGGGTCTTGAGGGGGTATAGACATTGAAAGATATCATATAAAATTATTGGTATAGAAATTCATTAATTTATTTACTTAAACTCCCTATTATCAATCTTATTGTAAATTAATGCAGATCCACACAATTCTACTAAAGAATGAGTATGCCAATTTTGAACTCATGCAATACTAGGGATTTGGCTTCTAAAGAGGAGTCTTTCTACTGCCAGTTTGTTGCCCTGCCATAATCACTCTACCTCTACCAGCAAGTCTTTTTAGAGAGTCAGTGACCCATTGATAGGTGCACTCATGGTGTATGCAGCACTATTGTTTAACACTGTGAAATTCTGCCTGCCAGACGGTGCCATAGGGATGGCGTCACTGGCAGGTGGCTGGTTTTCCTTGATGTTTCGATACCTATTTCTGGCGAAGATGTTTTCCCTTCCCTGTTTTGCTACCCCTTCTTCCTTACAAAAAAACTGTCTTCCCAAGAGCTTTCTTTAGTGTCATGGACTAGAGGTCATTCCTGTCACTTCTCAGGTTGATAGCCCATCACAGAGCAATGTCCAAACATGAGAAACTGTGATAATTAAACTTCTTTCCCCCCCTTTGCACAGCATAACTAATTGTAAAAATTGGCAGTCAGCCTGCCATTTGAAAGTGAAGAAAACATCTTGTTTTAACATCTGAGCAGGGATTTTTTTGTAATCTGTAAACAATTGGACCATATGTAGTGTGATGGGAAACATGAAGGCTGTGATAGAACATCATCGAAGGAACCTTGTGTTTAATCACTGTTCTTTGATTCACTGCAATAGAAATTAGCTTTTAAGTTCTGGGTTTTATCATGATTTTAAAGAGACATTTTTTCTTAAAATATCAGGCAACACTGACAATTCACCAAGTTATGACTGAAAAAGAGGCAAAAGAATTCTAATTTTTAAACTGTAAATATGTTTTAAGGCACCTAAACAGGTAACAGATGTAGCCAAGGCTTTTCCAGCCTTATTTTGGCCTGAAATCCATTTCATTGACACAAGAATCTCCACACAATATGGTTTAACTCTTAGAAGGTGAAGTTTTTCTAAATAAATTCTGTTGATGAATAAGTCAAACAAAAATATAACCACTGATGGATGCAATAATACTCTCTTCAAATTTTGCTATATTTTCCATCTTTTTATACATAACATGGACAAATTAACTAAGATATATAAAAAAGGGATTCAAAAACTAATTGTTGAAATTTTTATATGTTATGAAGGGTTCTTACATGCCATAATTAAATGTCTTTATATTCAGTTGCTAACTATTAAAGGAAAATAAAATAAGGAGAATCTTGGGATAATCAGAATGGCAGCAATTTGTTGTTAACACTGTACAAAAAGGAAATGTCTTTGAATCAATCTGTGCCTGATTTGCCATTGGCTGGATCCCAAGCTTTCTTTGACAAGCTTCATCTTCTGGTGTCTTCGTGTCCTCTTCCCCAAAATTAGCTGGTTAGGTCAGGTGAGTAATTTTTAAAGCCAATGGGAACAAATGGCAAATTAGAATCAACTGAAGAACTATTGAAAACTCCACTGGGGGAGAATTCTTTTCACTTGCTCTGCTCCTTAGCTCCCCCTCAAAGTCACTCTTGCCAATTGGAAATATGACATAGCAGAGAACTATTGACCCAGATAATTTCACAATAATAGCCTATTTGACATTATTGAAGGTTTAAAAGCTTCTCATCGTTAGATGTAGTAGATCTCATAGGCTCCAACTGTTTTTGACTTGATAAAGTTTGGATTATTTTAATACTTTTGAGGGTCATTGTCCCACATTAAATTTAAATATGAGGAACATATGTACTGATGTTTTGCCATAAACTCTTTTATGCCTCAACAGTCTTCCAACTTCATTCTATTCTAGAAAGCTGTACTTACAGGTCTCAGCCAGCAAGCTGAAAATGACAAAAGAACATTCCACTTCTGTGCTGTAAAAGTTGTACTTACCTTGTTTTCATGAAACCAACCACCGTTTCCAAGGAAACAAGAACAAAAAGGCAGTTGGCAGCTAGCATCTGGGACTTAGAAGAACTCTCACATGTCAATTTCAACTGCTGGCTGCCGGCTCAAACCTAAAAATGTGGGGTATTAAAATCACCTTCAGACTTTGAACACAAAAGAGAGTATGAAACAAGTTATTTTGTTTTCTTAGTTTTTAAATAATTGGGATTAATAGAAAACCATTTAAAGTACCATTTGAAATAATAAAACTAATCAAATTTATTTTAATTGTTAGAAATAAAACAAACTCAAGTGTTATTTTAAAAGAGCAGGCATATATATTTTAGGGATATTTCTCTATTTTACACTGTTCATCTTTGCCACTTTCTCTATTTTGTTAAATTATGTTGACTTCTTCTTTCTTATTGCTTTCTATGCTTCCGACTCCTACTTTCTTGTTTTCCTTTCTTTCATTTTTGATTCATGTGCAAAATATACAGACATCTTTTGTTTTACCCACAAAGCACTGGAGTCATTTTTAGCATTTTAATAAACTATTTTAATGATACCACATTTTGACTGAAATTTACTCTGCAAAGTATGTTTGTAATTCTAAGCCTGGATACCCACAATAGCACAGTCCACTTCTTCTGAATAGCACTTGGTTGCTTTGTGTGGTTCTGTACATCAGAGTTCACTGAAACCTGTATCATTCCATATAGTATCCAGGCCTGCTGATTTCCAGGCTGCAGACTTCTTTGAGTTTATTGGACTTGGATGAACAGACAAAATTTATTACAATGTAAGATTTGCATAGGGAGCAGTGGGAGATAAGGTTTTTTTCACTACATGCAAAACTTGTGGAAGTTTTTTCAGGCATTTAGACATTCTTAGGAATTAATAATTATCAGAAAAATAGAGTTTCAAATTGATAGCTATACTCTATCTTAGGTTAAATTAATTCATGTTATTCTATTGCCATCTTTAAGTTAAAAATGTCAATTTTTAGAATTTTTTCTTTGGCTGTTATATAATTTCATAGTATATGGGTGTCCTGTGAACTCTTAAACTGCCTATGGATGGATGTTAGTAGATAAATTATTGTGAAAATTATGCATGCAATAAGTTATCACATTTGAAATGTGGAGTCAGTACATTACTTTTTATTGGCATCCTATTTGTAACGGGTTGGAACGTGAATTGGTACAATTTTGGAGGTTATCTCCACATTTTACTTTTGTGGATAATTAAGCTTTCTTTAACACAAAATAAAAGTATAATAAATACCAAGATAAATTTTGGAAAGAAGATTTTATTATAATTTCTCCATCTTCAAATATGAGTTTTTAAATTATTTATTTATTTACTTGTTTATGTATATTCTTGGCACAGCATCCTAAAAATTCTACTTTTCTGTTATGAATTCAGATATTGTTTAATGTTTTTATTTTTTCAGGGGTAGGTAAATAGCATTCTCATGTTCAATATCTTTTGCTACTCTTAGAAAGTCAACTTTTCACAAGGGGACAAATGAGTAGAACTTGCTTGAAAACTGTAAGAAAAAGTGTGGAAAACTTTACTTCAAAACTCAGTCAAACTATGAGGTAACTCCAAGTCCTACTATTATTTCAATTTTTTAGTTTAGATATAATTCACATACGGTAATATTCACAGTTTAAATACTGTTACTTTTTTGTAGTACATTTACAATGTTGTGTAACTTTCATTTCTATCTACAGGAACAATTTTGTCATCCTCAAAAGAAGCCCTATACCCATTACCAGCAACTATCCATTCCCTCCATCTATTCTCTGGCAAAAATGGGCTTATTTCCTGTTTGTGTAGATTTTCCTGTTCTATATACTTCATACAAACATGTATTATGTGACTTTTTATCTTGGCTCCTTTCACTGAGCATATTTTTGAGGTTCATCCATGCTGCCGTATGTATGGATATATCAGTATTTCCTTCCTTTTTGTGCTCAATAAGACTCTATTGCCTGAATATATATGCATTCATTGGTTGTTAGAAATTTTCCCTTGTTTTTATTTTTTGGCTATTAGGAACCATGCTGCTGTGAACATCTATGTAGATATTTGTATGAACATATATTTTTGATTCACCTTGATATATACATATTAATGGAATTGCTGGGCATATGGTAATTCAAAATGTTATATTAATTGAAATAATAATCATAATTTCCTTTATAATGTTGGAAATAAGACATAAGGCGGAAGAGTCTACAATTTTATTCACAAAAAATTGTTCTTAGCTTATCAAAGATGATGAAGAATAAGCAAAAACAGTAAGTCAAATATATTTGTTATTAGTAGAGTAGTGTTTCTGTGTTTTTGCTTCTATTTCAATGTGATTATAGTGTGACATATTACTCAGATATCAGGCATATAATTCCATGTTAAGTTTTAAGAAAGTATACAAAAGTAGACTCAAAATATCTAGATAAATTAGAAATAATGGTATAATGAAACCTAGTGGTCACAGTTTCCAGCTTACAATGGTTTGATTAACAGTTTTTCACCTTTATGATGGTGTGAAAACAACAGATGCTCAGTAGAAACTGTTCTGCAAATTTTAAATTTTGATATTTTCCTGGACTAGTGATGTGTAGTATGTTTTTCTCTCACTCTCTTGATATGGTGAGCAAGGACTCTGAATCCCAGCTCCCAGTCAGACATATGATCACAGCACAAACACCTGATGTACTGTGTTGCTAAGTTATAATGGTCAGGACCGGACTCGACCACATCTAACAACACTACAACATCTAACGACAACAACAATGCTCAGTAACTTAGGAGTATTAATTGCATTTTCAAAGTATGATATTGTCAGCTTATGATGGGTTTATTGAGAGATAATCTAACTGTAAATTCAAGAGCATCTCTTTTAATATCTGAAACCAAAGGTCGCTATTCAATATAACAGAGAAAATAATTCTATTTTAAATGTAGAAACTGAATGTGTCAAGTGTTTCCTAAGGAAGTGCCTCTACTTTTTGTTCTATAATTTACTTTTGACAGACTCATTTCATATTAAAAATGCTTCAAAACTACTCTAACTTCATTGGAAGAATTACATTAACCTAGTCTTTTCACTCATTTGTATATTGTTCTGCAATCATGATAACATGTACTGCAGAATAAAGTTTCAGAGTTATAAATCATTTTCTTTGGATTCTTCTGTTTTTCTCTGTGTATCTTAAAGTATAAATACATATTTTAAGGCACATTTATATACAAACATATATTCCACACATGTATATGTGTGTACATATATTTTTCTTCTCTCGTTATACTTAGGAAAACTTTACTGCCTATATGTCTTGTTCAGTGATGAAATTTACCTGTGCAATTTATGTCCATTTTCACAAATTGCAACCTTTTGTAAAATGTTAATTTAATTTAATTTTCATCTCTTGGAAAAGGATGATAATAAACTCACTTTTTTTTTTTGTACTGGTATATTGAACCAGAGCCTCATGCCTAGTTGGTATGTGTTCTACCGCTGAACTGAATTCCTATCTCCCATATTTTTACTCTGAGACAGGGTCTTGCTAAGTTGTGCAGGCTGCCCCTGGTCGCAAACTCACGATCCTCCTGCCTCAGTCTCCAACATTCTTGGATTACAGGCCTGCACCACACCATTTGGCATAGAGTCACATTTTAAAAAATAATGTAGTTGGGTTTTCTTGTCTTTTCTAAAGAATCTTTATTCAAAAATTTCTCATTATTATTTAATGTGTAAAGTATACATTTAATCAAAGAAACTTAAAATAATAGACTAGAAAAATGTTTATTTATTTATTTATTGTTTGCTTATTTTTGTTGTATGTTGGATAGAATTCAGGGCTTCATACACACTAGGCAAGCACTCTATTACTGATCTATATCCCACCTCACTTGCTATATTTTGGAAACAGAAACAAAAAGAAGTGCATCAAGTACCTAATGCTACATCACCCTTTATGGGAGGAGGATATGGCATTCCACTCTCTAAGTAATCCCGAAATAATCAGCCATGGAAAACCCTATTGAGGGTCACTATGAGTCAGATGTGACTCCAAGGCATCTAACAACAACAACACATCATCCTTTAGGAAACAAGCACTTATTTCAGAAAACCTGTCATTTCTTCATTTAATCATTCTCTTTTTCTTTCCCTGATAATGCCTACTTACTCTTTCTCCATCTCCCCCATCATCTTTCACTTACTCCTGCCTTTCTAGTCATCCAGTCATGCATCGAGATGATTTTCCATTGAAATACTTTCTCAGCTGGTCCTAGTCAGATCACTTAATTTCTCTTAATAATTTTAACATTTACTGTATCTTTACCATGTCCTTCATTCTTTCTGAGAGTTCTTGGATGCAGAAAAAAAGCAGAGTACTTCAAAGTCCAAAATATGACATTATTCTTATCTTATTGTAAATATAACATGAATACACACCAAAAATTAAGAGACAATAAGGAGATGAGAAAACATGTATTTCTAAAAGTAAATATGTGAGATGTATCAAATAAATTGTTGTTGTAGTTAGGTGCCATCAAGTCTTAGTACAAGGAAATTTCAGGGAAGAAGGAAGATAAAGTTAAATAAGCAAATGTCAGAGGAGTCATTATATTTACATGGCCTAAGGTACATCCTTGGAGAGGTCTCACTTTGCAAAATGTAATCAACGAATATCTGGCCAAGGGGATAGGATACCAAAACCCCCAAAAACTTAGAAAAAAAAAGAGAAAGTAACTGGAATGGGAAGAAAGAAAATCTCTAGTGCAAACTAACTCCTCATAGAATTGAAGACCCTCTGATGGGAAAGAATAGGACAGTAAGATTTGAGATAACTGGAAACTACGTGTTTGAGCAATAGATATCCCAAATTATGAACTCAGTTATGAATTCAGTGATGTTTCTAAGTTCTGAAATAATATGAAAAAGAAAAGAAGTGATCCAAAGAAGATATGTTCTGTAAATGTGAGTGGGAGAGGTATGAATAAGCAAGAAAAAATTGAAAAACATATGAATGAAGTTGAAGAAAAGACAAGAGTAAGGAAATCAGGCAAAACAGAGCTAGTGAGTGGCAGGATGGCCAATTACTTATATACCTAATGAGTTCAAATGTTATACTATATTTCATCATGATAGTTTAGTTAGACCCTGGCAATCAGATAAGTGGCATGTGAAAAATCAGACATAAGAATGTATATTGCTAAAATGACCATAGGACCAAAAGAGATCAACAGAGTCAGTGCACTGCCCGTCAAAATGCCGTCACATTTTTCACAGAAAGATCTAAGTTCACACAGAAGCACAAACTCAAAAAGAGCAATGTAGGAGGCATTACAGTGCCTGATTTTAAAATATACTTTAGAGCCATAGTAACAAAAATAGCTTGGAATAGGCATTAAAAACAGACACAGGGATCAATGGAATAAAATAGAGGATGCAAAAGTAAACCCACACATCTACAGTCAACTGTTTTTGGAGAAAAGTGTCAAACATATGCTGAAGAAAAGATAGCCTCTTCAACACATAGTGCTAGGAAAACTGGATGTCCATATGCAGAAGGTCGAGCCTGGACTCCTGTTGTTTGGATGTGATATATCTTACCAAAAGACTCATATGTTGAAGGCTTGGACCCCAGCTGATGGTGTTATTGAGAGACGATTCGACCGTAAAGGTACTGACTTCACCAATAAGTTAATCCACCTATGAGTTTATTCTGAGTGGTTTATTAGGAGATGGGGCCTGGTTGGAGGAAGTAGGCCACTGGGGACATGTCTTTGAAGGGTGTGTCTGACCTTGGCCTCTCCCAAGCTACCACTCTCTGCTTCCTGACTTCATGAGATGAGCAACTTTGCTCTATTTGGCTCTTCTGACATGCAAGTCCTGCCTTGCCATGGCTCAGAAACAACAGACCAAGCCATGGCCCAACTTCTAAAATTATGTGCCAAAATAAATATTTTTTTCCTTTAGGTTGTCTCTCTGAGTTATTAATCATAATGATGAAAAACTGAATAATACAACCTCTGTTTCTTACCATAGGATAAAACTCAACTCAGAATTGATCACAGATATTAACATAAGGCCTGAAATTTAAAAACTACTAGAGAAACGCATAGGAGAAGCACTTTAAGATATTGATTGTAGGCAATAATTTCCTGAAGAAGACTCCAATATCCATGGAAATATAAGCAAGAACTGATAAATGTGATTATATCAAAATAAAAAGCTTCTGCCTAGCCAAAAAAACAATCAACAAATTGAAGAGATAGGTTACACAATGGAAGAAAATCTTTGCAATTCATCTGATAGGGGATTAATATCCAGAATATGTATCTTAAAAACCTCAATAAAGCAACAAAAGAACAATTAATATAATTAAAACTGGGCAAATGATCTGAACTGATACTTCTCAAAGAAATTACTAATGGGCAATAAATATAAGTAAATGCTTTCAGCATCTTTACCCATGAGGGAAATGCAAGTCAAAACTATACTGAGGATTCATCTCACCACACTTAGCATGGATAGCATCAAGAAATCAACAACAAACAACAACAACAACAGAAACCCAACAAATCTCTAGGTGGATGCAAGAAGAAAGAACTCTTATATACTGTTGATGGGAATATAAACTAGCCCAGGAACTACAGAAACACTATGGAGATTGAAAAAACCAAAAACAGAGATACCAAATGATCTAGCTATATAACTCTTGTGTATTTATCAAAAGGAAATGAATTCAGCATACAAAAATATAAGATATACACATACTTACTGCTGCACTATTCAAAATAGGTAAAATATGAGAATTAGCTTAGGTAACTGTCAAAAAATAAATGTCTGAAGAAAATATAGTATATATAATGGAGTAGTATTTGGCCATAAAGAAGAAAATCATGTCATTTTCAGGAAAATGGATGGAAGTGGAAGACGTCATGGTAATTGAAATAAACTAGACACAGAAAGAGAAGTTTTGTTTTCTCTCATATGTGGAGACAAACAAAAAGGCGTAAAGGTAAAAGATGGACTATTAGAGAAGGTGAGAAAGCCTGTGAAGATGGAAAGACAAGAGAGGAAAAGATAGGATAGAAGGGAAGGTAGATATGAGCAAAGCATGATATATGCATGTATGGAAATGTCACAGTGAAGCCCATTAATTCATACAATTAAAATATGTTAGTAATTATAACAAAAAAAAACAAGCCTGGAACAGGGGAGAAGAAAAATATTAGCAAATGAGTAAATGAAAAGATTAAAGTTGTGTGCATTTACATTAAAAAGAATGAATTTGCTGCTAGTTATATCCTATAATTCTTTGCAAGTTATAATGCAATAAAAATGGGAAAAACTGATTTGAGATTCACTAGTGAAGAAGTCTTTGTTGAAATTATTATGATGTGTGTGCTGCCTAAAGTTCTTCTCTGCTGAGCTTCCCTACTTCTCCATGAATGACCAATTCTTACTAAATTGCCTTGATTCCTGCAGTAACACACTGGTGCCTTCTTTGTCTTTTTAAAATATATTACAACCATTGTCCTTCTGTTATTCACAAATCCAGAAGCTTTATAGACGTCAGTCTAAACAGTTTTTCATGGGGAGTTCTTCTTTGTGATTCCAATATTCCCATTTTAGTAGCCCTTAATGGACCACCAAACATTTTCTCTTATGTTGCATATAACCTTGTTGTATTGGGTGATAGATATGAGTATCTGGGGGAAGTCTAAGAAGTCAAATGTCTTATTCAGTGTCACACAGTTCATTCAAGCACAGTCAAAACTAAAAACTAAGATACTAACTTTTGTCTTTTGAAGGTGGAGGTTTCTTCACACTGCTAATGTCTATTCAAAAGCCTTATACACAGTGTAAATGAAATATGCATCCCAGCTGGGTGCCATGTTGCATGCCTGGAATCCAAGCTACTCCAAAAACTGAGGTAAGAGGATCAGGAGATTGAGGCCAGAGGTAGCCTGTGCAACTTAGAGACACCCTGTTCCACAATAAAAATGGGATATCTGTGTGGAGCTCAGTGGTAGAGCATTGGCTACCATGCATGAGTCCCTGGGTTCCTAGGTTGAGATCTCTTTGTACTGCATCCCTTGGAAGAATGCTGGAGAGACATGCATGCAATAGGTAAAAGTACCAAGGGGAGAATTTCCCATTCTGAAAACATAAACAAAGGCACATAAACTCATAAATATTTATATGATTTTAGTAAGATGCTACTTATTCCTTGTTTATACAAGTTTGCAATATACCTTTTCCCCTTTAAGCCTCACAATAAATTTTTGGAAAACTGAGGTTTAAATGAATGAAGTCACTTATGCTATATGCATTATCTATCTATCAATCGATTTATCAGTTTTAGAATGTAATCATATCCTAATAGATTTTCCAAAGAAAAAAACAATTCCAAATCACCTCAATGTCCACTTACCTCAATTAAAATTATATGGAGGAAAAGCTGTGACTCTTAGACATAACATAAAAACATGATCATGATGCCATATACAGATACATCACATAGAAATACATATAAAAGCATATTTGCTTATTAAACCATTTGTATACTTTGAGAGAAAGCCACTAGAAAGATGAGGCATAGCCTTGAGGAGTGGTGCATGTCTATAATCCCAGATACTCAGGAGGTTGAGGAAGAAGTTTGGGGCCAGAGGCACCCTGCATAACATAGTGAGATGGTTTGAAAATAAAAGTGAAAAAATTGACTGGGGTTGCAGCTCAGTAGAGGAATACTTTCAAAGCACATATGAGACCCTTGGTTCAATCCCCAAGTACAAAAGAAGAAGAAGAAAAAGAAGGAGAAGGAGGAGGAGGAAGAAGAAGGAGGAGGAGGAGGAGAAGGGGAGGAGGAGAAGGGAAAGGGGAAGAAGAAGAAAGAGAAGGAGAAGAGGAGGAGGAAAAGAGATAAAGGATTACTGGCGATTGGTGATGTGAAGCAGATTTCAAATTGAATGCATTAAGCTTTGTCCACGGTTTTACATCCGCCACATACTTTATCTATAATACGTCTACATTATACAGTGAACCAGCTCACCTTGGGTAATTATGCAAGACAGACCAGAAAATAAACTTTAACAGAAAAAATGAAAATAAAAATAAAAATTCATAGTTATACCTTTTTTCTTTCTTTCCATACTGGGGTTTGAACTCAATGCCTCGTGCTTGTATGCTTTGCAAGTGCAGTACTACTGAGCTGCACCCTCAGCCCATTTTTCTAATTTTTTTTTCTTTCTTTTCCTTTTCTTTTCTTTTTTCTTTTTTCTTTTTCTCTTTCTTTCTTTCTTTCTTTCTTTTTTTTTTTTGAGACAGTGTCTCACTAAATTACACAGACTGCCTCTGGTCTGGAACTTGGGAACCCCTTGCCTCCAAGCCTCCACCCTGGGATTACAAGTATGCGCAGCCACCGTGCAGGCTAGTTATACTATCTCAAAGCAAACAACTTTTGAGTATTTCTGGTGAAAATTGTCATTCGAAATGCAAAAATACCTTTGTAATTCAATTTGAGGTACTAGTTTCAATTGCAATTCTTACCAAATCTGTAGTCTCAGTAATGCAAAATTTTAAAATTGACTGACTTGAGCCATACCTTTATCCTTCTGCCCATCAAATGTGAAGGTGCTAAGGAGCTGTGAAATGGCCAAAGGCAGACCAGAGAGAAGGAAGATGAGAAGCCACATACCAGTCACCACAAAATGAGTAATAAGTAAATAAGGGGAAATTTAACTATCTGAAGTTTCTACCTGTTATGTATATTTTCTATAAAGTTTTCCTAGAAATAGACTGAGTATGGTGGCACAGGACTGTAATCCCAGAGACTTGGAAGGCAGAGGAAGGAGGATCATGAGTTTGAGGCCAGAAGCATCCGGTGTAGCTTAGTGAGACCCTGGTTCAAGATAAAAAAAATAAAATAAAATGGTCTTGTGGTGCAGCCCAGTGGTAAAGCACTTGCAAATATGTGTAAGGCCCTGAGTTGAACACCCAAGTACTGCAATAAATAAATAAATATTTAAAAATTCCTAGAGGTACAGCTCAAAATCTACTTTTTCATTGTTGTAAGGAATGAATTCATTTGATTGACTATAAATGAAAATATCAATCCTGTACATCGATTTAGAATAGAAAGCAGAGACATTTTTTTCCTTGAAAAGAGATCATTAGCTGATAAAAGAAATGTTTGCAAGTAATCATTTTCCAAATTATAGCACATAATATCTATATAAATGTATATCTATTCTTACTGAATTTATGGATACTTTGGTTAAAGTATCTCTGGGTGTGTACATGTGTGTGTGAATAGATTTTATTTCATAATATCAAGAAGCACCAAGTCCAAAACTTGGTAGATTTTTTAAAATGTTTACTCTATATAATGAATATAAAGATGGAAATATAAAAAAGACTATGGCAGGGATTTATTTCTTTCTGCTTTACAAATTTAGGAATCATTTGCATGAAACTAATATTTTAGCTCAGTTGGTAGTAAGCTGCTCTGCAGTCTCTGAGGTCCCAGACTCCATTCCGAGCATCGCAAAAATGGGGGAAGGACATGGCAATCCACTCCAGAGGCAGTCCCCAAACAATAAGCCATTGAAAACCCTATAAAGGTCTCTATGAGTAGGACACGACTCAACGGCACCTAACAATGACAACAGTACTTATAATTTTGGGGTAAAATTTTGATGCTGACTACTTTTCAAACATTCTAGTTCTTATTCTTTCTCACTCTTTTTTGCTTTTGCTTTCAATTTTGGCTTTCAAAGAGAATCATTGATTATTTTTGTTTGGTTTTGGTTTTGCTTGATAAAGAGGAGATGTGTTCTGTGTATTTCTCTCATCTCTCATCTCATGAAAAATAAAAGGAAGACATAGCTTCTTCTCTTTCTGTTTTGTTTATAAGATTTCATATTTTTTTCTAGCTACTTGACAATATAACTTGTAACTGAATTTACATCATTCTTTATCAATATCATTAAGAGCAAAAGAAATAGGGTAGGAAAATTTAATTGTAGACTATTTAAACATTCTAGTCCAATATCACAGATATATGTCATTATGTTGTTGTTGTTAGGTGCCATCAAGTTGTGTCTGACTCATAGCGACCCTTGTAGGGTTTGCAATGACAAATTGTTTTGGGATTGTGTTGGGAATGGGTTGCCACGTCCTTCTCCCATATGTCATTATAGAAAAACAAAAAATTATTTCATCAGCTGCTGTAGGCAATCTCAAAAATCTAGTGTAATGAACATAGATTGATTTTCCAGGAGCTCACTTTTCAATATTAATGTTTTATTTGTATTATCAACCATATAATAAAATGCTATTTATTCATTGTGTTCAGGTTAAATTTTTATCCTAAGTTACTATGTTTATCTCTCAGATTTCTTCCAGGGAATTTGTACTTCTTCCTCAATGTCCAGGTTCCTAAACATTGGTTGATTTACTGTAGCACTGGTCATTATAACTAGAATAATTATTTTTGGGGGTACTGAGAGTTGAACCAAGGGACTCGCACTTGCATGCTCTGCAAGTGCTGGACCACTGAGCTGTACCCTCAGCCCAAGTTTTTTACTTTTTTGAGACAGGGTCTCACTAAGTTACACAAACAGCCTCTGGTCTCAAACTTGTGATCCTCCTGCCTCAGCCTTCCGAGCCGCTGGGATTACAAGTGTGTGCCACAGCAGTTTCTCTTTGCTTTGAGATATTAACTTATTGGGCTTTAATAGCTATACTCTAGACAATCCCTTTAAAATAAAGAATGTTTTTTCCACCTTGGTACTTTTGTATGTATTCTTATTATTGTTATTGTTACTATCATTGCTTTTAGTATTCAGTTCTTGCTGTGGTGTCATGGCAATGAAGTTGGAGTCTGCCAAGCCCATATAAAACACCTAAGATATGTAAATCTGTGTGATTTTCCTCCTTGGCTACAACTAATTCTTTTCCTTGGAATCCAGGCATATGCTAGTTTGAGTCTGTAAGGTTATGTGTGCTTAGGACTTGAGGATGAGGATGTCATTTTGTGGCAGCCAACTCCACAGAGGGGTAAGTTACAGAGCTACAAATGTAAGATATATGTTAAACACAAAAAAGGAGATGGAGTGAGTAATCCCTAAAAATTCTTAGTTCTTGTGAGTCCTTTTTTTTTTTTTTTTTTTTTTTTTTTTTTTTTTTTTTTTTTTTTTTTTTTTTTTTTTTTTTGGTACTGGGGGCTGAACCCAGGGCCTCACACATACTTTGCAAGTGCTCTACCCCCCAGCACACCCACATCCCCTTTTTATTTTTTATCTTGAGACAGAGTCTCATTAAGTTATCCAAGCTGCCTCTGGCCTTGAATTTGCCATCCTCCAGGCTCCACCTCCCAAGTCACTGACATTATGGGCAAGTGCCACGATAGTCAGCCTAGTTCCTGTAAACCACACCACTGTGGCATCCGATCCTCTCAGATCTTGCAAGCTAAGCAGGGTGAGGCTTGGTTAGTACTTGGATGGGAGGCCACCTAGGAACAGGAGGTGCTGTAGGCTTGGGAGAAGGACTCAACAACCCACCTGAAAAAATCAATTTGCCTTTGAAAGCCCTATGAATACCAGGGAAGCACAATAGTGTTTTGTCTGCTGTACATAGGGCTGCTATGAACAACTGACATTTCATTTAACTAATGAATAACTCTAGAGAGCTGCTCTGCACACTCAGAGGACATGAGTTCCATCCCCAGCACCATAAAAATGGGAGAAGGATGTGGCAGTCCACTCCCAAAACCATCCCAAAATAATCAGCCATCGAAAACCCTATGAGAATTGCTATGAGTTGGACCTGACTTGGCAGCACCTAACAACAACATGAACAACTCTGCTGTATTCACTAACAAAATTGTATCTCCCATTTTTTTTATTTGATTAATGTAAGCTATCTTGCAATAATTTCTGCCTTCTGAGGTTAAATATGGCTTAATACAACACTACATTTTCAGTACTTAATTATACTTTTTCAACTTGCAAGTTATTTGGGTTGTTCTTATGTTAAATTTCTCTTTTTTCTGAGAAATTTCAAAGCTTTGCCAAATGCTTGCCTTTATAAGAGATTGAGTATGATGAAACTGTTGTGTTTCTTGATTATGCATTTGTCTAAGTTTAAAGAATTATGCACTCAATGAATTTTACTCTGTGAATTACAAAATTATAAATCTGTTTTTTAGATGTTCTATTATTTTCCTTATCTTCTGAAAACCTTCCTATGCAATTTCTCCTTATACCTGCATCTTAACACAGATATGATAGGAATAATAGGAAATGAAACTCCGCTTCTTTTCCCTATATACTCTAAAAAAGCAAAATTATTTTTACTCAAGATTTGTACAATTGTAGGATGGTAAGTATGCATGACGTTCATGAGAGGGGATGGACGGAACAAAATGCCAGAACCAATCATAGATCTGTTTTATGTGGTTCCAGGCATGTCGAAATGGAAAATACCTCCTCCAAAAGCAAAACAACAAAGCAATGTGGAGAAGCAGAAGAGAGTAAAGAAAAGATGAGGGAGGAGAAGAGAGGACATTAATAATTTAAGGTGAAAGGGCTTTTATTAAGCCTTTAAAATAAAAATATATTACTGTCAATAAACAGATTTCATTTTTCTTCCTTTTCCTGACTTTTACATGAATACTCTCTACTTTGATAAAACAAAAACTAAACTAATGCAACATCTCAAATGATCCATGAACCCATCAGCAAGTACATTGTTATTTAAGTTCTCAGACAGTAAAGCATTGGTAATGGTTGGGAACACCATACTTATGACAAATCTTTACAGTTTAAACTGGTCATAAGCTGTATCTCTATACACTGACATTTCTGTTTCATGCATGATTCTGTTTTAGAACTCTCTATGTTTAAGTCCCCCACTTTGTATTTACTAGCCCCAAATATTTTTCTTTTTAAGTGGAAAAAAGTCAACTTTTAAAGACTGAAAATTCAATGGTTATTATATTATTTGCCCCAGGAGGTGAGGTGAGATAGAGTTGGCGAAAAAATCAAAACCTAAATCTAAAATTGCAACATATTCAGAAAGTTATTTTCAAAAAAGGAAGAAGAGAGAAGAGAGAAGTAATGGCACCAACCAGTCATAAGGCCCATCTTGGAATAAGAACAAATCACATTGGTTTCTGAAGCCAGATCTGAAGGAGAAACAGAAAGGAAGACAAAATTGTAATGATAGTCAGTAGGATTCTTTTTTTATATCAATGAGTTGGTTATAAACACAGATTATTAGTCCTTTTTCTATACATGTAACAAATGTCAAACTTATTACCATGAAATATATAAAATTGAGTCTTTCACATTTATTATTTCTAGAATTTAAAAAGACCTCAAGAAGGCAAATTCCAAGATACCAAATAGTCCTACACACAAGTGGGCAAAGGAACTGAACAGAAAGTTCTGAAATGAAGAAGTTCATAAGGCTATGAAGCACATGAAAATGTGCTTAATATCCCTAGCCATTAGGTAAATGCAAATCAAAATAACTCTGAGATTCTATCTAACTTAAGTAAGACTGGCCAAGATCAACAAAACAAATAATAACAAATGCTGGCGAGGTTGGGGAGGAAAATGAACCCTCTTACACTTTTGGGGGGACTGCAAGTTGGTTCAACCATTTTGGAAATCAATACAAAGATACCTCAGAAAACTAAAAATAGATCTGCCATATGACTCAGCTGTAACACTACTGGAAATATACCCAAAGGGAGACAAGTTAACATACCACAGAGACACCTGCATCTCCATATTCAATGTAGTACTTTTCACAATAGCAAGGATATGTAACCAACCAAAATTCCCCTCAACAGAATGGACAAAAAAAAATATGGTACATATACATAATGGAATACTACTCAGCAATAAAAAATGAAATAATGTCACTTGCAGCAAAATGGATGGAACTGGAGAACATCATCTTAAACAAATGAACACTAGCTCAAAAAGAGAAATACCATATGTTCTCATTCATATGTAGAGGCTGAATCTTACTTAAAGGAAGAAAAAATCCTATACATAAGTTGATATATAAGAAGAGCACAATTAAATTTAGCAAAGAAGGTACAATATAAAGAGGAGTGAGAAGGATAGAGGGAACTAGCAAAGGGAAGCGAAGATTGCAGAAGGTGGGATGGGGAGGAGAATCAATGTAGAGGGATAAAGTGTAGAGGATAATATTAATGTAAACAAAGCAACTTTATGAGTACATTGGATAAATAGGGGAATATAATTAAAATATGCATTTGAGTTTTACTACATATTAGTCATAAGGCTCCACAAAACTTGTAAGTTGATAAAAGTGTAACCAAAAGTGATGTAATAGTTGCATAGTGGGAAAAGCCAATGCTGTATTACACTGTACCCCACCAACATTTACCAATAAAGGGAAAAAAGGGGTAAAAATCATATGCTTTTCTTCTCCTCCCTTCAGTTCAAGTTCTGAACTGAAAAATTACATGTAGAAATAGCTGGTCCTAAATTCTATAAAAAATTAAATCATATCAAGCTCCTCTGCCCATATAAAGAGGTACATAACTTCTATCACACTTACCTTGAATTTAGGCATGAGAAAAACTTCTCAAAGCAATTCAAAAGGACCAAGTCAAAGAAAAGGAAAACTATGAAGGAGAGAATAGAAAATTAGCAGATGAAACAAATACTCTGAAACCCACATCCAACATTCAAATATTGAAAATATTTCAAAGGAGATAATGAAGAGTCTCTATTATAACAAAGTAAGAAAAACAAAATGCAAATCTCAAGCACAATAAATGATCCTGATAGGTTGTCTACTCAAAGATGTAAAGCTAGTGATTCAGTTCACAATCTCTTTTGGACCATAAATAAGGAGTTCATTTAAAAGTCATAGTTCTTTTGTTAAAATTTTCTCTTTGTTTTCTTCAGGGAATAGTGCTATTTTTTTTTCTTTTTTTCCCTCTATGTTATGCAGACCATATCTTTAGATCCTCCCCCAAAGTAATACTTTTCATACATGGAAAGATTTCATTTAGAAAATGGAAAAGAGTATAAGGCCAGGGCAATGATGTTAATGGTAACTCTTCATTGCTTAGGAACCTCAGTGAAAATCCCTTGAAGGCCTTGTGCTTGATAGCAACTGAGGGAACCCAGACTTTCAGAATCCAAAGAATCTTCCCCCAATATTTTGAGATTTCTTAAATTGATATCTGGAAATGGATGTGGAGAAGAGGTTCAGCCAAAGAACTATTACAGCATCCCTTCCTTTATCTGGCCAAACTATTATGTAGCTTGATGTCACTGATCATGGCAGCTAAAAAATATGTTTAAAGATCCGTAATCACTAATACATAATTTTGATAACTGTATCTGTTATCTGAGAGATCAAAGAAATATAAAATCAGAATTATCAGTGTCACCATTTTGCTTTAGAAAATAAGCTATGTAAATATAGGAAAAAATTTTTAAATGATTTATCCTGACACATACTACTCTATACGATTTCAAGGAAAGTTATTGAAAGAATGAATGAATTTGGGCATGGATCCATATGCGTATCATTCCAGAAGTAAGGAGGCAGAGGCAAGAGGACCATAATATTGAGGCCAGCACTGAACTATCAATAAGCAGATAAGGAGGCTCTATCTCAAAACCTAAAATTAAAAAAAGAAGAAAAAAGAAACAGCAACAAAAAGGAATGAGTAAATTATTTCTTGAAAATTATTTGGTTCATATTAATAGTAAACATATGTAAAATGCTTAATTTCATCAGTCAAAATATCAAACATATCTTTGAAGAACATCTATTTTATCATATCACACATTATAACTATAAAGATGCACAGTGCATATATATATATTAGTCTGCAATTACTTAATTGCTGATCTTTAAGATACTGACCATAATTTTTCACATTGTGGCTTAGGAAAACCACTCTTATTCAGTATTCATTTTCTTGTTACCATATATTCATTCTTATTCATTTGCATATAAACTGCCTTCTAAAAATGCATCCATTCTATAGCCTTACCACCCTGGCATCATATCTCAGAATCTAAGAAATATTGGGTCTTTAGTACTGGGAAGGGAGATCACCTGGGAATACTGGGTGCTGTTGGCTTGGGAGAAGGACCTGGAAACCCACTCCCCAAATAATTAGCCATTGAAAACCCTATGAAGAACAGAGAAGCACTGACAATAGTGCCAGGCATGGCACAGAGTAGGAGAGTGTTTCCTCTGTGGTACAAAGGGTTGCTGTGAGTCAGACCCCACTGGATGGGATCTAATCACAAGAAAACAGCATTGAATCCACTTGTCCCATGAGATCTAAAATGAAATGAGTCAGTTTGACACTGTAAGTTAGTTTTTGCCTAAGTACTACTCCAGTTATAGTCAACCACATTCATGTGCCAACTTATTTATGCCTCACCATGAAGCTATGAAGTATATTGTTACATATAAAACTTATAAATTAAAAGAGGTGATTGATTGACATATTGATTAGGAAATAAATCAACTTATCTAAGGAATGGCTCTAGACTCAAATCTTCCTTTTAACTGTAAACTACCAATTTTTGCTGCCCTCCTATGATCAGATAACACGATTTCCCCCACCCCAAACCATTCTAATATGAAGGCACTCTCTCAACATGTACCTGGCTGTGATGTCTTTTTTTTTGTAATTGTTTATGTTTAAGATAAATCTGCCCAAACAAATTTCATATTTCCTTAGTCTGGGTTCTCATTTTTCCTACCATTTAGCTTACTCACAATATTGCCTTGAATCCACTACATGTCTTCCACATGCAGGAATAAAGTATTCTTTGTGAAGCAATAGATAGACCTGTTATCATCTTTCAACAGGAAATGTATCATTTCAATTGTTTGCCTTGGTTTATAACTATTTCCTAGTTTTAGATCCTAATTTAAATGTTAGAGTGATTAGTAAGGTTAGGCTTGTCTTTTTAAGTGGACTTTATTCCTTCACGCAGTTTTAGGTACACAACAAAATTGGATGGAAAATGGAGAGTTCCCAGTTATCCTCTACCCTCACACACACATAGTCTCTTCCACTAGCAGCACGCCCCTTATGTGTGGTACATTTATTACAATAGTTGAACCTACACTGATACGTTGTCACCCAAGGTCCATAACTTACATCAGTGTCCCCTCTTACTGATATGCATTCTATGGGTTCGGAAAGCATGTATAACAATATGTTTCAACCACTGAAGTAACACACAGAATAGTTTAAGTTCTTATAGAATTCTCTACTTCTCAGATGTATCCTTTCTTCCTTGTGAACTCCTGATGACTGCTTTTGCATGATCCTCATAGTCTTCCCTGTTCCAGCATGCCATATAGTTGGAATCACACAGTATGCTCCTTTCTTAGACAGGCTTCTTTTATTTGGTAATATGCATTTAGGTTTGCTCTATGTTTCTCATGGTTTGACAGCTCATTTCTCTTTAGTGTTAAACAAATATTCAATTGTCTAGATATTCTACACTTATTCTTTCTCCTACTGAATTATACCTTGGTTGCTTCCAAATTTTGGGAATTATGAATAAAGCTGATAGAAGGTTTACATTTTTAAAATGAACACTTTTTACTATTGCTTTAAGCCAAATGTTACAAATATTATTTGATTCTGATCAAGAAGAAAGAAAAGATAAATACCAGTCATAATGATTACATTATGACTTGGTTCAATGAAAAAATGTGCTTGATCATTGGTAATTTCTTTGTTTTTGAACTAATGTCAGACATCTGAATATCAAGATTTATGGATACACACTCTTGAAAACACACACTGCTATGTCAATCAGCAACATAGACCTACTCATTTCCTGGCTACAACATTAATTACTAAGGTCACTTATTTTGGAATACTAAGTGGCAAGAGAAAAAATACAGTCTTTCAGCAAAGAAGTCTCAATTAATTTAAAATGCACAATAACAGGCTCTAAAACAACTGCATTTTAATACTAAGTTCATTAAACATTTTCCAAAACTCATAACCATTATTTTGCTTAGTCAGATGTTTTCTCAAAGGAGAGTTCATTCATTTTAACTGCGTAAAATACATGATGAATGAAGCAATTTGCTTTTTTATTTACATTTTGCCACTGATAATATTTTATTAAAAACATTAGCACAAAAGAGCACACTGTGACTTTAATCAGTTCTCTCTTTCTAGGACAATGCTTTGTTTTACATTTAAAACTTTAGAAATATGTTTGTGAATGAAACAGAATAAGGTATGTCTAGAAATTAGTATAATATATTACAAAATTGATATATACTCATTGCTTAATGTTAACCACAAGTACAGGTTAGAGATCTCACTTATAAAAGGATTTTCAGAAATAACTGAAAATTGCAAGATTGGGAATACAGAGAAATTATACTGTACTGATTTCAGATGTTATGTGTAAATTTTTTTATATATTTCAAGTTTGTTTGAGAGCAGATAAATCAAAACTAATCATCTGAGATGTCTAAAGGACCATGTAAGATCATTCTTACTTTTCCTTTCCAAAATAACAATAACTGCATTTTCTTCTTTTTTAAATTTCACAAAATTTGCTAAATAACATTTCATACCTCTCCCCACCCCTCCTTCCCTGCTCTAGAAAATTTAATTTACTTACCAGAGAATTATATTTTTTCACTGACATTTTGTTTAGAACTAAAGAACTGTGCTTAGTGTCATTGACATTCATGCATTGACACTGACATTCATGAATTTGTCTTCTATTTATTGGTATCTATAGCTATCATAGGGCTGGGATTTAGCTCAGTTGTTAGAGCGCTGCACTGCAGTCTGTGAGGTCCCGAGTTCAATTCCCAGTACCGCATAAATGGGAGAAGGGCCTAGCAATCCACTCCCAAGGCAATCCTGAAACAGTCAGCCATTGAAAACCCTATGAGGGTCGCTATGAGTCGGATACCGACTCGACGGCACCTAACAACAACAACATAGCTATCATATGCACTGCAGCCATAGCCCTGTGGCATCCAATCCCATCAGATCTCGGAAGCTAAGCAGGGTGGGGCCTGGTTAGTACCTGGATGGGAGACCGCCTGGGAACACCAGAAGCTGTAGGCTTGGGAGAAGGACCTGGCAAACCCCTCCCAAAAATCAATCTGCCACTGAAAACCCTGTGCACAGCAGAGAAGCACTGACAATAGTGTTTCCTCTGTTGTACAGAGGGTCGCTATGAGTTGGATACCGACTCGACGGCACCTAACAACAACAACAACATAGCTATCATACACACACACACACACACACACACACACACACACACACACACACACACACCATGGACTGCCAAAAGAACCAACAGATCTGTCTTAGAAAAAGTACAACCAGAGTGCTCCTTGGAAGCAAGGATGGCTAGACTGCATCATATGCATTTTGGAAATATAGTCAGGAGAGATCAATGCCTGGAGAAAGACATCATGTTTGGGAGAGTGGCAGGTCAATGAAAAAAAGGAAAACCCTCTACTAGATGAATTGACACAGTGTCTGCAACAATGGGCTTAAACATAAATAAGACCATGTGCCTGGCACAGAGCCGAGGAGTGTTTTTCGTTCTGCTGTACATCTGGTTGCTATGAGTCGGATTCAACTGGACAGCACCTAACAACAACATAGCTATCAGCATACTAAGGATTTGTATTTTTCAGAGTCTAATGGCTTCAGGTTTCCTAGAAAACATTTCATCTATAAGTTCAAATGTATTTGTGTAAAGTTGTTCATATAAAGTTGTTGATATTAATCTTATACTTTTTGAAATCTCTGATACCATGTTTATGTACTTTTCCTTGGATTGCTTGGTCAAATATTTCAAAGATTGGTCTTGTTTAATTTTTTCAGAGAACTAACTTTTAGTTTTAATAAATTCTAATATGTGATTTTTTATTTTATATAGCTCTAATTTCTTTGAATTAGTTTTTGTTGTTTTCCTAAATTTGTTAATAAAATGTTTACTCACTTAAAATATTCAGCTTTTAAATATTTTAAAACTTATTTATTTCCATTATGCCCTGCTATTCCACACATCACAGATATTCATTCATAATGTTCTTAATTATCAACTATTTCCCAATAGTTTGTAATTTCAATATAATCCTTTGTATAATTCACATTATCTTTTTAGAAATATTTGGGAGATATAGATAAGATTTTGCTGATTACTAATTTTCTTGTGTGTGATTATTGAATATAACTAGCTAACTATTGTAGATAATAGAAATCTAAATATGTGACATTTTAATATATTTAGAAAGAATATGTATTTACTGGACAAATTTTTCTTTATTTTATGTTATTAATTGATCCACTGAAATACTTTATATACTTACAGTCTTCTGCTACATAGGGTCTAAGAACTTTATATCTATAACTTTCTAAGATATTTATGACTACACTTGTCAACATCAAATACATGATACAATAATCCCAAAACACACAATATATGTGGGCACATTCTTGTTTAAAAAGGATTGCACGTGCTTTGTTACTTCTCAAATTTCTTGTTTCATTCGTGGTTTGGGGATTATTGTTGTTGAGGTGCCATCAATTCAGCTCTGACTCATAGTGACCCTATGTACAATAGAAAGAAACAGTCCCCAATTCTGTGCTAGTCACACAATCTCTTTTATGTTTAAGCTCATTGTTGCAGTCATTGCATCAATCCATCTAGTTAGAGGTCCTCCTTTTTTTCATTGACCTGCCACTCTCCCAAATATTATGGCCTTCTCCAGGGATTGGTCCCTCCTGAAAACATGTCCAAAATGCATAAGATGCAGTCTAGCCATCCTTGTTTCCAAGGAGCACTCTGGTTGCCCTTCTTCTAGGACAGATCTGTTGGTTATTTTAGCAGTTTGTGGTATATTTGCCTGCAGCAGTAGCCCTGTGGCATCTGATCCCATCAGATCTTGGAAGCTAAACAGGGTCAGGCCTGGTTAGTACTTGGATGGGAGACCGCCTGAGAATACCAGGTCATGTAGGCTTGGGAGAGAGACCTGGCAACCCACTCCCAAAACTCAATCTGCCATTGAAAACGCTACGAACAATAGAGAAGCACTGACAGTAGTTTCACCTATTGTACATAGGGTCGCTATGAGTTGGATACTGACTGAACAGCACCTAAAAACTTGGTATTTTCAATATTCATCTCCAGCACCATAATTAAAAAGCATCAGTTCTTCCCCTATCTTTTTCAATATCCAGTGTTCACAACCATATGATGAGACTGAAAATAACTATGGCATGAGTCAGACAAACCTTCATCTTCAATGTGACATTTCTACTTCTCTACACTTTAATGAAGTCTTTTGCAACAGCTTTTCACAGTACAATATGTCTTTTGACACCTTGACTGCTGCTGCTTCCATGGGTGTTGGAAGTAGAACCAAGTAAAGCAAAATCTTGGACAAGAATCTTTTCTTCATTTATCGTGAAGTTGCACACTGACCCAATTGTAAGAATTTTTTGTTGCTGATGTTGAGGTGCAATCCATATTGAAGGCAATATTCTTTGATCTTCATCAGTAAATGTTTCAAATTCTCTTCACTTTAAGCAAGAAGAGTTGTGTTATTTGTATAACACAGGTTGTTAGTGAGTCTTCCTCCAATCATGATGCCATGTTCTTCATAAAGTCCAGCTTCTCAGATTAATTGCTCAGCATAGAGATTTAAGAGGTATAAGGAAAGGATATATCCCTGATGCACACTTTTTAAACTTTAAACCATATAAAGATTCCTCATGAGTACAATTAAGTGCTCTGATATTCCCATTCTTCACAAGATTATCAATAATATGTTATGATCCAAATAGTCAAATGCCTTAGTATAGTCAATAAAACATAAATAGGTATCTTTCTGATATTCTCTGCTTTTGGCTAATATCCATCTGACATCAGCAGTGATGCCCCTGATTCCACACCCTCTTCTTCATCTGGCTTGATATTCTGTCATTTGCCTGTCAATATGTTGCTGCAGTCACTTTTGAATGATCTTTATCAAAATTTTGCTTGCATGTGATATTAATATCATTTAATAATGTCCACATTCAGTTGGATCCCCTTTCTTGAAAATAGGCATAAGTATAGATCTCTTCCAGTCATTTGACCTGGCCAGAAAGATGCTTCCCAAATGTCTTGGCATGAACAAGTTATCACCTCCTATACCTCATCTGTTTGTTGAAACATCTCTATTGGTATTCCATCATTTCCTGGAGTCTTGTTTCCAATTCCTTCAAGGAAGCTTCCACTTTGTCCTTCAGTAACATTTGTTCCTGATCATATCCAATCTACTGAAATGGGTGGTCATCCACCAATTCTTTTTGGTATATTGATTCTATGTATTCCTTCCATCTTCTTTTGATGTTTCCTGAGTCATTTAATATTTTCCCTGTAGAATATTTCACTGTTGTCTTCAAGGCTTACATTTTTTCTTCAATTCCTTAAGCTTGAGAAAAACTGAGTATGTTCTTCTCTTTTCATTTTCAATCTTTAGCTTTTTGCACATTTCATTTTTATTGGTTCCTATAAAGAAAATATTTTTGATACAGTGGCACATTTTCAAAATCTACTTGGGTTTTGCTATTAGTAGCAGTATTTCATCATTCATCAGTCACCTTATATGGTACTTTCAACAGCTGATTTCAATGGAAGATGAAAAATACATTTTTAAAGACATAAAATGGAGTGGTAGTACCATTGGGGATAATATTCATCAGATTTAGAAAAGATAGAGTTAGATGTTTTCTGGGTGCAGGTACCTTAGCTCTTCATTTTTTCACAAATATAGGAATTATTATCAGTGTTCAAACAATTAAGTCCCAAAGTGACCTTGAATTCTATAACTCTTTCATATTCACCCCACACAAGGAGTCATTATACAAAGACTATTTGGAAAATATTTGGGTGCAGGTAAGAAGCGTTTTTCTTCTATATCTAGATCATTGCCTTTTCCAATACATTTCCTCCAGTCTGTCACACTGTTGTGAAAATGAACACTGAAGCTTCTTGCCTTGTCCAATCTTGATCCCTGACAAGAGGCAGAGAGAAACTCTGTTACCTGAGGCTCTTGTTACAGTTTACATTACTTTGCCTCAGGATTTAGATTTTTCATATTCCTACCCATTGTTTATATAATACTCAGGGAGTACAGAGGAACTACTCTATAATATTTTATAGCTTGCAAGTAATAATAGCCTCTGCATAAAAGGTAACAGTAACCTCTGTTTCTGTTTACAGTTATTTTTATTCAATGTTTCTTGACAAATTTTGTTGTTATTATCATCAATGCTATGATTTCAGTGATCATAGAGTTAGCGTTTATCAAGGTATTGCCAAGGATACATATTTCCTGTTGCTCATTCAAAGAGTGACATATATATTTTTATAAGTGAGTAACACAATATCCAGAAATTCATTGTTTTATTGATTTTCTAATGATTCACTCAGTAACTCATTGTGTTGGTTAAGGTAATGTGTGCTGCTTTAATGGATAAACCATGAATTCCCTGTAGCTTAATGCAATAGAAGTTTATATTTCTCCTTAATAAGTCTAATATAGGAGTTCAAAGGAAAATTTTCCTTTTCATATTGTTGTTGTTGTTGTTAGGTGCCGTCGAGTCGAGTCCGACTCATAGCGACCCTATGTACAGCAGATCGAAACACTTGCCGATTCTGTGCCAGGCAAACCATCTTATTTATGTTTAAGCCCATTGTTGCAGACACTGTATTAATCCATCTGGTGGAGCGTTTTCCTCTTTTCCGTTGACCTGCCACTCTTCCAAACATGATGTCTTTCTCCAGGGATTGTTCTCTCCTGACTACATGTCCGAAATATGTAAGACGCAGTTTGGCCATTTTTGCTTCCAAGGAGCACTCTGGTTGTACCTCTTCTAGGACAGATCTGTTGGTTCTTTTGGCAGTCCATGGTATATTCAATAGATGTCTCCAGCACCACAATTCAAAAGCATCAATTCTTTTTCTGTCTCTCTTGT
>VMDO01023070.1:0-32348 GCA_007922755.1 Pedetes capensis
TGTTCTCACTCATATGAGAGAGCTGACTCAAAATTACAAGAAGGAAAAATCCTACTCAAAGATCAGATCACATTAAAAGGGGGGGAGGGAAGATAAGAATGAGGTCAATATAAATAGACTAGAAATCGCATGTAATTGTTCTAACAAGATAGAAACAAAGACCACTACAGGAAAAGTTTCTATCTTAAACAGAAATGGAACCCAAGGACATATAGAAAAATACTATACAGTAAAAGATAGAGAAGATTTGGATGGAAAACTTAGATGGGAAGGGGGGAGGGGGGGAAACAGAGGAGGGTAAGGGGTAACCTATATGAATAATGCTTATCAAATTGCATATATGAAAATTGTCACAATGAAAAGCATGTCAAAATGAATCGCATTATGATGTGCATTAAAAATTTCTAATAAAAAATAAATAAATAAAATTAAAAAAAAAAGAAAATTGGGATATCAATATTGAAAAAAAAAAGAGTGGGGAGGGGAGAGAACAGAATAATTCTTGTTGAGGCACAAGTGTACAACCCCAAACCCTGACCACCCTGCCTCTCCTTCCTTACCTGAAAGTTCTGGAAAGGCTGGAGAACAATTTAGAAAATCCCAGCTCTGCACCTAACTCCAAAATTGTCTTTGTTATGTTACCCTCAACTTCTTTGAAATTCTAATTACTCATCTTTGAAATAGTAATGGTATTATCCAGCTTACAGACATGTAAGAACCAGAAAAAGTATTTTCAAAGGTAACTTAGTGTTAAACAGTCTGTAGAAATTGCTTCATATATGTGGAATATATTGTCATGCTCCATAGGAAATTTCAATTCCAGTTCACAGGGACCTTTCTAAAAGGACAATCACATCATAACATTCCCCTATTCAAACTTTTCCTCATTAAATTTGAACCTGTTAGTATTTAAAAAGGCCCTCTCTGACTTTGCCTACTGCTTATCTCCTACCATTCATGTTTCTTTATCTAGTAACCCACACCATCCCTTAAACCTACCATTGATGCTATCTCCATGCAAAAGACTAACTGCACACTGCAATTTGACAGCACTCCTCTCCCTCTGTGCTTCCATACTAAATTACCATACAGTCGTCCACCAACATCTTCAGAGGACTGATTCCAGGACCATCTACATATACCAAAATCTGCAGATGCATAAGTGCCTTGTGTAAAACGGCATCTTATTTGCATATAACCTGCACCCATTTTTTTGTATAATTTAAATAATCTATGTTGTTGTTGTTGTTGTTAGGTGCTGTCGAGTCAGTATCCAACTCATAGCGACCCTCATAGGGTTTTCAATGGCTGAGTGCTTCGGGATTGCCTTGGGAGTGGATTGCCAGGTCCTTCTCCCATTTTTGCGGTGCTGGGAATTTAACTCGGGGCCTCAGAGACTGCAGCGCAGCGCTCTACCCACTGAGCTAAATCCCAGCCCTAAATCATCTATAGATGTCTTATAATACCTAATACAATGTAAATGAAGAGGCATGAGAAAAACAAAAGTATGTTGAGAGACTCAGGAGTTGGATAAAATAAAAAATGTATTGCTATAGCAATGTCAGCCCAAGGAAATGAGTCCTCTCGGGATTGACCCCCAACTTTAGTTCTTCTGGGGCTATATAATTTATAGGGTATGGGTTGTCTGCTGAAACCACATGTGCACAGCCTACATGATCATTTGTAGGTAGGTTATGCTAGTTACCATGGAAATAGGCAGGTAAAATCTACATGATACAAGAAATCAGGAGGTGGCTAACAGGGTGGAGAGTACACTCAATACTCTGAATTTAGCAGTTGTAAGAAATCGGCAAGTGTCTACCAGGATGGAGAGTACACTCAATAGACTGAGTTTAGCAGTTATAAGAAATCAGGAAGTAGCTAATAGGGTGGAGAATACCTCAATAGGTTGAGTTTAGTAGTTGTAAAAAATCGGGAAGTGGCTAACAGGGTGGAGACAGGCAGAGGAGCAAGGAGACAGGAGGTGACTTACAGGGTGGAATGTGTGAGTTTTAAGCAAACATTATGACATCTTAACTTTTGATTTCAACTTTTCTACAACATCAGTATAACGTAAACAGCTGTTATACCATATTGTTTATAACGACAAGAAAAAAGGTCTGTACATGTTCAGAACAGAGGAAATTTTCTTCTGAATATCTCCATTGCAGTTGGTTGAATTTGTGGATGTGGAACTCAAGAATGCAGATCCACAGATATGAAGGACTGGCTATATTTAAACTATGTAATTGTTACATATTCCTCTTTCATGCTAAAAGGAGAGGTCTTTGAGGACAAGATTTTGTCTGACTCATCTGAACATCCAGTGCCTTATTTTGGGCACAGCCAATGTCAATTAAGATATACTAAAGACAATTGTACTCTTGAGGAATCTGTACATGGACCAGGAGGCAGTCATTCGAACAGAACAAGGAAACACTGTCTGGTTTAAAGTAAGGAAAGGTGTGCATCAGGGATGTATCTTTTCTTTTCTTTTTTTTTTTTGTGGTATTGGGGGTTGATCCCAGGGCCTCACGCCTGCACGCTTTGCAAGTGCTGGACCACTGAGCTGCACCTCCAGCCCTTTTATTTTTTTCCTTACTTTCTGAGACAGGGTCTCGCAAAGTTACGCAGACTTCCTCTGGTCTCGAACTTGCGATACTCCTGGCTCTGCCTCCCAAGCCTCTGGGATTACAGGCGTGCGCCACCACGCCCAGCTAGGGATGTATCTTTTTACCATACTTCTTCAATCTCTATGCTGAGCAAATAATCTGAGAAGCTGCATTTTATGGAGAAGAACATGGCATTAGGATTGGGGGAAAATTCATTAACAACTTTCATTATGCAGATAACACAACTTTGCTTGCTGAAATTGAAGGGGATTTGAAACATTTACTGATGAAGATCAAAGAATACAACCTTCAGCATGACTGTGCCTCAACATCAACAAAACAAAAATCCTTACAACTGGGTCAGTAAACAACTTCATGATAAACAGAGAAAAGACTGAGGTTGTCCAAGATTTTGCTTGACTTCATTCTACAATCAACACCCACAGAAGCAGCAGTGGGAAAAACTGTTGCAAAAGACCTCTTTAAAGTGTTGAAAAGTAAAGATGTCACACTGGAGACGAAGGTACACCTGATTCATGCCATAGTATTTTCAGTTGTATCATATGCTTGTGAAAGCTGGACAGTGAATAAGGAAGACAGAAGAATTGATGCTTTTGAATTATGGTGCTGGAGAGGAATATTGAATATACCATGGACTGTCAAAAGACCCAACAGGTCCAATCAAGTGCAACCAGAGTGTTTCTTGGAAGTAAGGAGGGCTACATTGTGTCTTATGTATTTTGGACATGTTGTCAGGAGGAACTAATCCCTGCAAAAGGACATCATGTTTGGGAAAGTAGTGGGTCAATGAAAAAAAGAAGACCTTCAACTAGATGGATTGATACAATGGCTGCAATGATGGGCAGATCATATGCATGGCACAGTGTTAGGTAGTGTTTCATTCTATTCTACGTAGGGTCACTATGAGTCAGACTCAACTTGACAGCACCTAACAACAACAACAAAGACAACTGTAATTACCAAATCTATTGCAGCCCTTAGTCTCCCTTGTTTTGTTAAGATGAGTCAGTCAATATATTCTGACTTCAGGTAGAAGTTCACAGCCATATGAAGCCTGTTGTTGTTGTTGTTGTTGTTAGGTGCTGCAGAATCGGTATCCGACTCATAGCGAACCTCATTGAGTTTTCAATGGCTGACTGTTTCGGGATTCCCTTGGGAGTGGATTGCCAGGTCCTCTCCCATTTTTGCGGTGCTGGGAATTGAACTTGGGACCTCAGAGACTGCAGAGCAGCGCGCTACCAACTGAGCTAATTCCAAGCCCATATGAAGCCTAGATCCTAAATGAAAAGGAAGTGGATACTTAGAAGGGGAACACAAAACCCTCCAAGAGTACTGTACCTTCTCTACCTTCCCCTAGGGAAGGAGATGATAGAGGGGAAAGGCATATCTTGTTGAGAAGAAACACATTTGGCCATACGTGATCAGGTTTTTTGGTTTCTGGTAGGACGGAGCAAAAGATTGTGATCTGAACATAAGCCCATGGGCCTGGATCCTTCCTAGAAGGAAAAAGTATAAAAGACAGGGATTTGACCCCTGTTCCTTATCAGATCATAATGGGATAAAATTGGAGCTCAAGAGCAAGAATAATTCCAGAAACTACAAACTCATGAAGACTGAATAATACACTACTGAATGACCAATGGATCATTGATGAAATCAAATTGAAATTTAAAAAATTCCTACAATCAAATGATGATGAAAACACATCATACCAAAACATATGGGATACAGCAAAGGCAGTTTTAAGAGGGAAATTTATAGCATTAAGTGCCTTCATCAATAAAATAAAGAAGAGCCAAATAAATGATCTAATGACACAGCTTAAGACACTACAAATCCAACAAAAAACCAATCATAAATGGAACACACAAAAGGAAATTACAAAAATAAAGGGAGAAATATCTCAATTAGAATCTAAAGAGATAATTCCAAAAATTAATAAGACTAAGAGCTGGTTCTTTGAAAAGTTTAATAAAATAGACACCCCTCTGGCTAACCTCATCAAAAAGAAAAAGGAAAAATCTAACATAGTACGGATTATGAAAGACAATGGGTCCATAACCACTGACTTCAACGAAATACAAAAAATTCTTAAGGATTACTACGAGAGACTGTATTCCCAAAAATATGAAAATGCAGAAGAAATGGACAAATTTATCAACACATATGACCTACCAAAACTAACCCCAGAAGACATAACTGACTTAAACAAGCCCATTACTCATACAGAAATAGAAAAGGTAATTAAGTCTCCCAAAAAAGAAGAGCCCAGCTCCTGATGGATTTACAGCAGAATTTTCCCAAACTTTTAAAGAAGATATAATACCTGTCTTCCTCAAATTATTCCAAAAATTAGAAAAGGAGGGAACACACCCAAATTCATTCTATGAAGCTACCATCACACTGATACCTAAACCGGGAAAAGATTCATCTAAGATAGAGAATTATAGACCCATCTCCCTTATGAATCTAGATGCAAAAATATTTAATAAAATTCTGACAAACAGAATCCAGCAGCATATGAAAAAATTATTCACCATGACCAAGTGGGATTTATACCACAGATGCAAGGCTGGTTTAACATATGGAAATCAATTAATGTAATCCAACATATCAAGAAACTGACAAAAACCACATGATCATTTCAATTGATGCTGAAAAGGCCTTCGACAAAGTTCAACACCTTTCAGGATAAAAACACTGGAGAAGATAGGTATAACAGGCAAATACCTTAATTTCATAAAAGCCATTTATGACAAACCTACAGCCAACATTATATTAAATGGAGAAAAACTAAAACCATTTCCTCTTAGATCTGGAACAAGAAAAGGATTCCTCTCCTATTCGATTCAACATAGTAATTGAAGTCCTGGCCAGGGCAATCAGACGAGAGAAAGAAATCAAAGGGATACAGATTGGCAAGGAAGAGGTCAAATTATCATTATTTGCAGATGATATGATCCTATACCTGAAAGACCCCAAAACCTCAACCAGAAAACTTCTGGATCTAATTAACTCCTTCAGCAAAGTTGCAGACTACAAAATTAACACACAAAAAAAAATCAATAGCTTTTCTTTACACCAATTCCAAACAGGAAGAGAAGGAAATTTCAGGAAAACTACCATTCATGATAGCCCACCAGAAATTTAAATACCTTGGAATCAATCTAACCAAAGACTCTTCAGATCTCTACAAGCAAAATTTCAAAACATTAAAGAAAGAAATGGCAGAGGACACTGAAAAATGGAAAGACCTCCCCTGCTCCTGAATAGGGAGAATTAATATTGTAAAAATGGCTATCCTGCCAAAAGCAATCTATAGATTTAATGCAATACCCATTAAAATTCCACTGACTGACTTTACAGAAATAGAAAAAATGATCCAAAAATTCATATGAAACCACAAAAGAACACGTATAGCCAAAACACTCTTAAGCTGCAAAACGAATGCAGGTGGAATCACAATTCCTGACTTCAAGCTATACTACAGAGCAGTGGTTGCAAAAACAGCTTGGTACTGGCACAAAAATAGGCCCGAAGACACCTGGGACAGAATAGAAGACCCAGAAATACTTCAACACACCTATGTTGTTGTTGTTGTTAGGTGCCGTCGAGTCAGTATCCGACTCATAGCGACCCCATAGGGTTTTTAATGGCTGACTGTTTCAGGATTGCCTTGGGAGCGGATTGCCAGGTCCTTCTCCCACAATACACCTATAGCCACCTGATTTTCGACAAAGGAGCAAAGCAAGTAAACTGGAAAAAGGACAGCCTTTTCAACAAATGGTGCTGGGAAACATGGTCATCTGCATGCAGAAAAATGAAAGCTGACTCACATCTCTCAATATACACGAGAGTTAACTCAAAATGGATAAAAGATCTCAACATACAACCAGAAACTTTAAAACTTATAGAAGGCAAGATAGGCAATACACTCCATCATATAGGCATAGGAAAGTATTTCCTTAATAGGACTCCAATTGCTCAAGAAATTGCAACAAGAATAGATAAATGGGAGTACATGAAATTAAAAAGCTTCTGCACAGCAAAAGAAACAATTAACAGAGTCAAGGAAACCCCCATGGAATGGGAAAAAATCTTCGCATTTTATACATCAGATAAAGGTCTAATTACTAGAATTTATAAAGAACTCAAGAAAAAAACTCTCCAAAAAACAAATAACCCAATACACAAATGGGCAAAGGAACTGAGTAGACAGTTCTCAAATGAAGAGATCCGTAAAGCCATGAAACACAGGAAAAAATGCTCAATATCCCTAGCCATTAGGGAAATGCAAATTAAAACAACTCTGAGATTTCACCTTACACCAGTAAGAATGGCCAGGATCAATAAAACAAATAACAGCAAATGCTGGTGAGGTTGCGGGGAAAAGGGAACACTCTTACATTGTTGGTGGAGCTGTAAATTGGTCCACCCACTGTGGAAATCAATATGGAGGTATCGTAAAAAACTAAAAATAGATCTACCATCTGACCCAGCTATAACACTATTGGGAATTTTCCCAAAGGGAGATGGGTCATCATAGCACAGAGACACCTGCATCTCCATGTTCAATGCTGTACTTTTCACAATAGCAAGGATATGGAATCAACCAAAGTGCCCTTCAACAGAAGAGTGGATAAAAAAACTATGGTACATATACACAATGGAATACTACTCAGCAATCAAGAAAAATGAAATAAGGTCATTTGCAGCAAAATGGATGGAATTAGAGAAAATTATTTTAGGTGAACGAACCCAAGCTCAGAAAGAGAAACACCACATGTTCTCACTCATATGTGGGAGGTGAATCAAAATTATAAGAAGGAAAAATCCTATTCAAAGGTCGGATCAAAATAAAACAAACAAAAAAGCTAAGAAGGGTGTCAATATAAATGGTCTAGAAAATACATGCAATTGTTCTAACAAGATAAAAACAAAGATCACTACAGGAAAAGTTTCTATCTTAAACAGAACTGGAACCCAAGGACATATAGCAAAATATTACCAAGTAAAAGATAGAGAAGACTAAGATGGGGAGGGTGGGGGGGAGCATAAGGGAGGGTAAGGGGGAGCCTATATGAATAATGTACATCAAAATGCATATATGGAAATGTCACAATGAAAAGCATGTCAGAATGAATCACATTAAGGTGTACAGTAAAAATTTAGATAGGGATTTGAGAAGAGGCCTATGTTTCAAAATGATAGCATATTTTCTATATGATGATTATGATCCTCACTGCAAAGAAAAACTCAGGGCACTGACTGCTGAAATCAGCCTCTAGTAGACTGTTGTAGGTATTTTCCTTCACCTTGATATCAGTTTGCCTACTTTACAGGGTTGTTGGCATAATTCAAGAGAACTTATGAAAAGCCACTGGTACAGGACACACAATACATCTTCAATATCCAAGTATACTCCTATTTTTTATGTCATGGTATATGTAGAATGTGATAATTTCATATCATACTGTATAAAATGGAAGATACTATTCTTCTATGAGACCTAAGATGATAAATATTATAGCAAAAATTTAACCACTTATTTAAGATATTCCTTTCCACTTCCCCCTTTTCTACTACACCATGGAGTAACCTCTCAATTTTCCATTAGTTCAGGTAATTCCATAGCTCAGGGCTAGATGGTACATCCAATCAGCTACTCTACATGATCTAAATGACCACTGGCCCTCTGGTCCCACTCAGAGTATTCTCATCCATTGCCAGGTAAACAGCTACTTTTATGTCAATAATGAGTTCCTAACATGATCTGTTCTAGATAGCCTTCCCTGAGCACCTAGATGAATTAGAGGACACTCCTTCACATTCCTATTGCCACCACCACACCCTGATCTCTCCTTCATCATAGCACACCCACCAGATTCAGTGGAAAATAAACCTAATTCAACTATATGTCACTGCTATCTAGAAGAGTCTAGATCAGTACATATTTATTTACTTGATCAATTAATTAATGTTCTGCCATTACTAAGCTTTCTAATCAATCTCTCTTCCCTACTGGTCCTCTATCACTTCTGACATTCTCGGACTATGTACATTTTCCTTTCTTACCTTCTCTAGCTTCTTCCTTTAGTACTCACAATTCTTTTTTGCTAGAGCTCTAGAAAAATATTTTTTTTTTCTGATAATCCAAGATAAGTGAAATGAAAAGGAGCAAGCTATGGTAGATTGTTTTCCATTTCTACAAAAAAAAAAAAAAACCTACTAGAACAGGTCTATTCAGCTCACAGTTTGGGAGGCAGAAGTCCAAAATCAGGTGGCTCCATAAATTCAGCCCCTTATGAGGGCCTAGCTGGCTGTACAACATCACAGCAGATAGTATGATGGTGGGAGAACATGAAGGAGGGAAAGATCCCATGGCAAGACAGGAAGCCAGGTATCAGGGAGGGGCCAGGATTGCTGCTTTATAACTCACTCTCGTGGTAACTAACTGGGATCCCATGAGAATGTTAATTACTTACTAGGGCAGCACCCTCAATGACCCTATTACCTTCCAGTGGACCCCACCTATTGAAGGTTCAACCACCTCCTAATATCACCACACTGAGGACCAAGGCTCCAGCATGTGAACCCCATGGGACAAACAACATTCAAACCATACCACAACCCATCCTACTTCCACTTGAATATGCCATTTCACTGTTTTCCTTCCCACCTGTAATCTTCTCTTCACTTCTAAAATCCCTCTTGAAAAATTAGCCTGCCAGCCGGGGGTGATGGCACATGGCTATAACCCCAATGCTTCAGGAAACTGAGGAAGAAGGAACATGAGTTCCAAGCCAGAGGTAGCTTGTACAACTTAGCGAGAACTTGTCTCAAAATAAAAAATTAATAAATAAAAAATAAAAATGGGCCAGGCTTATGGCTCAGTGGTAGACCACCTGCCCTGGGTTGAACTCACTGTACTGAAACATAAGAGGAAAAAATACAAAAATAAGCCTGTTTACACTCTTCAGTAATTCATGGAACACCTCTTTCAACTCCTGGTCACAAATAAGATATGATTCCCTCCTAAGCCTACTGATTCCCCCACATCCTTAGTCCTCAATTCCCAACTGGTAAACCACAGTACACAAGCATGTGTGTAACATTCTGTTCAGGCAGTTTGGTACAGGACACAGGGCAAAGCACAACATGATATAAGAGTTAACAGGGTTATTGTAATGTCCAATTGCTAATTTAAAAAGATGGCATGTTTCCTGGAATATCTTTGCCTTGTGAATATGTAAAGAGCTATAGTCAGGGTACAAAACAGGCTGACACAAATAGAATGAAAGGAGATCAAGTGAAGAGCCATAATAAATGTGTCACTCTTTTCAATGTCATGTCTTAAAAATTCAGTCTCTTTATACTTAGAAAATGACAAAAATAATAACAGTAAAAAGTAAAGAAGTAGTGATCTAAAACATGAAGCAAGCATCTCCTAATCACAAGGCGCCTGCAGCCATATCCCTATGGCATCTGATCCCATCAGATCTCAGAAGCTAAGCAGGGTCGGGCCTGGTTAGTACTTGGATGGGAGACCGCCTGGGAACACCAGGGGCTGTAGGCTTGGGAGAAAGACTTGGCAACCCACACCCAAAAATCAATCCACCATTGAAAACCCTATGAACAGCAGAGAAGCACTGATAATAGTGTTTTGCCTGTTGTACCTAGGGTCGCTATGAGTCGGATACTGACTTGATGGCACCTAACAACAACAATAATCACAAGGCTTTCCATGTATCTGTCATCTTGTCATGCTGTGGGGGCTTGCATGCTGCTGTAATACTGAAAGCTATGCTACTGGTATTTCAGATACCAGCAGTGCCACCCATGGTGGACAGGTTACAGCTAAGCTTCTAGACTAAGACAGACTAAGGAGAAGGACCTGGCAGCCCAATCCCAAAACAACTGTTGTTGTTAGGTACCTTCAAGTTGGGTCTGACTCATAATGACCCTATGTACAACAACAGAACAAAAACACTCTCTTACACTGTGCCAGGCATGTGATCTTTTTTTTGTTTAAGCCCAATGTTGCAGTCACTATGTCCATCCATCTAGTTGAGGGGCTTCCTTTATTTCGTTGACTCACCATTCTCACAAACATGATGTACTCCATGGGTTGGTCCCTCCTGACATGTACAAAATACATAATTGTTGGATGCACTCCAACCATCCTTGCTTTCAAGGAGCATTCTGGTTGCACTTCTTCTGGGATAAATCTGTTGGTTCTTTTGGCAGTCCACGGTATAGTCAATGTTCGTCTCCATCACCATTAATTCAAAACCATCAGTTCTTCTCCTATCTCCCTTATTTGCTGCCCAAATTTCACACACATATGATGCAACTGAAAATACCATGGCATGAGTCAGGTGCACCTTCATCTTCGATGTGATATCTTTACTTTTCAAGACTTAAAAGAGGTCTTTTGCAACAACTTTTCCCAGTGCAACATGTCTTTTGATTTTTTGACTGCTGCTTTCATGAGTGTTGATTGTAGAACCAAGTAAAGCAAAATCTTGGATAGCCTCAATCTTTTCTCCATTTATCATGAAGTTGCTTACTGATCCACTTGTAAAGATTTTTGTTTGTTGATTTGGGGCAATCTATACTGAAGGTTCTGTTCTTTGATCTTCATCAGCAAATGCTGCAAGCCTTCACTTTCAGCAAGCAGAGTTGTGTCATCTGCATAGCACAGGTTGTTAATGAGTCTTCCTCTCATCTTGATGCCATGTTCTTCATAAAATCCAGTTTCTCAGATTATTTGCTCAGCATAGAGATTGAAATGGTACGGCAAAAGGATACAGCTCTGATGCATGCCTTTCCTTAGCTTAAACCAAGTAGTGTTTCCTTATTCTGTTCAAATGACTGCCTCCATTCCATGCACAGATTTCTCATGAGTACAATTAAGTGCTCTGGTAGTCCCATTCTTTGCAATGTTATCCATAATCTGTCGTGATCCACACAGTCAAATGCTTTTGCATATTCCATAAAATGTAGATAAACATCTTCCATGTCCTTTTCCCTAGTCTGTCTTAGCCTAAAAGCTCAGCTGAAACCTGTCCACCAGCTGATATTGTAATACCAGTGGAATAGCTTTCAGCATTATAGCAGCATGAAAGATCCTATAGTATAGAAAACTGACAGACAAGTGAGGGCCTGAAACCATTATTCATTGAAAACCCTACGAAGAGCAGAGAAGCATTGTCAGATATGGAATGAACCCCTCAAACTGGAAGGCACTGAAGAAATGACTGGGGAAGAGTTGCCTCCTCAAAGTAGAGATGACCTTAATGATTGAAATGGAGTAAGCCCCTGTGACATCCATCTGCTGAAGTGGCATGACTCAAAATGAGAAGAAACACAGTGGCTGCAACAATGGGCTCAACATAAAAAGATCGTTTGCATGGCACAGTGTATGGTAGTGTTTCCCACTGTTGTACATAGGGTCACTATGAGTCAGACTCAACTCGATGGCACCCAACAACAACAATCATAAGGATGTTTCAATATTAATAAAATGACTAAAAATACAGCCAAGTCCAAGAAGCACATTAAATACTAATTTTAGCTAAACTTTGTTGTTGTTGTTAGGTGCCATCAAGTCATGTCCGACTCATAGCAACCCTCATAGGGTTTTCAATGGCTGTTTCAGGATTGACTCGGGAGCTCTACCAACTGAGCTAAATCCCAGCCCAACTAAACTTTAGGTTTATCATTTCATTTCATTTTCAATAAAAGTAATTCATATGTACAATATTTCACATCTTCATATCTGTGGTAAACAGAACATTTTATCAGTTTTCTAGGAATTGAAAAGCTCGTACAATTATGTTCCAGTCATAACCAACTACATATATGTCTTCTTAAAGAAAGCAATGGTGGAGCTAAGAAAAGGACTCATTACTCTCAAAATTGATAAATAAGTAAATAATGCTTGTGCAGTTGTCCTCTCTTTTATGAAATATATTTCAGCACAAAAAATGATGAAAAGACCTTTATAAAATGATTTTTGTTAATAATGCACAAGTGTTGAAAGAATTAGATGGCACTATTTTCCAACCACTAATGAAATAATGAATCTAGGCAATTATCAATGGCTGCTAAAACCAATTGCAGATGGGTCAAAATAGCTACAACAGAGGGATGAGGCTGACAACATTGAAATAACAAAGCAATACTAGCATGAGTTTTAAAAACTAGATGTGATGAAATCTGATAGAAAATAATACATAACACTACCTGAAGAGTCCTTCTCTTAAAAATAACTAAAACTGAATCTAATCAAGACTCTAGCTCAAAATGTCAGTGAACAGAAAACATGAGGATTGGAAAATAAAAACCAAAAAAATGCCACCTCAAGGAAGCAATCACTTCAGTCCATAATATGAGATAATCTATAGGACAAATGACTCAGAAGCTCTGAAGAGGCTTTGTTTTTGCAGTACTGAGGGATTAAACCCAGGGTCTCACACATGCTAGACAAGTGCTCTACCACTAAGCCATATTCTTAGCCCCTTTTTCATTTTTATTTTGAGACAAGGTCTTGCTAAGTTGCACAGGTTGCCTCTCTCCTTCAACTTGTGATCCTCCTGCCCCAGCCCCACCAATCACTGCATTACAGGCATATGCCACAGTATCCGGTGTGTCTGAAGGGGATTTATAGGAAAAGACACTTGAGGAAAAACACTCAGTGGTAATAAATGGCCATTGTTTGTATATTGACCTAACAAAACTACTATAAAAACACACCTTTAAGACAATCATGGAAATTTGAATATTGAAGGAGTATTAGATGACTCTTAGTCATTAAGTATACTAATGGTCTGGTGGTTATTTAATATACCTATGAGTTAAGGATGCATAAGTGAGTTATTTACTATCTGTGTAATAACATTTGAGATGTAGAAAAAATGGGTAAAGAGACTAGAGGCAACAAAATTGGCAAAATGGCATTAATTGGTGAAGCTGGGGAATGGATATCTGCATGTTTATTTTACTATTTCCTACCCTGAATATATTTGAAGACTTATATAATAAAAGAAAAAAAAGACATGACTAGGGGTGTAGTTCTGTGGTAGACCCGCTTGCCTGGCATGTGCAAGGCCATAGGTTCAATCTCCAACACTGAAATAAGTAAATAAATAAATAAACAAATGAAAAAAAGACACAGAAGCCAGTGTGAGTGGGCTCTTATTGGATAGCTTGAGCAACAGAGGAAGCAATGATTGCAAAGGATGGAAAAGTACTTAATATATAAATATGTATCAATTCAACAAAATAGAGAAAACAACACTTAAAAATTTGCAGAAAAGAATCCACTTTAATTTAGATTTTAAATACCAGCTATTAAAAGGTTTTTTGGAAGAAAGAAACTTGAAAAGATATTAGAGAATTATTTTTAAGTTTCCTTGATGAGATAAAGATAATTAGTTACAAAATACTTCTAATACTAGAAGATAAATGCTGATGTATTTGGGGGTGAGAGGCCATGACATATGCTCCCCAATATGATGTATTAAATAGTACTTCAATCAAAATTTCAATAGAAACTTTTGTGGAAACTGACAAGCTGATGGTAAAATATATGTGAAATTCAAAAGACCAAGAATAACCAAGGCAATATTGAAGAAAAATAACAAAAGTATAGGACTTATATGACCATCCATAAGATACACTATAATTAGAACACTGGTATTTACATTAATTAGAACAGTGGTATTTATATAAAGATAGACAGTGGTATTATATTAAGAACAGTGATAAAGAACAGTGGTATTACATTAATTAGAACAGTGGTATTTATATAAAGATAGACAAACCAAACAGCAGAATCTAGAGCCAAACACACACATAATGTAGTAATTTGACTTATGAAAAAATGGCACTACAAAAGGTATAGAATGATCTTTTCAGTAAGTGGCTTGAGGTTGATTGCATGTCCGTTTCAAAAACAAAATATAGGCTTTTTCCCCATACCCACTCAGATAACATACACAGAAGTCAATTACAGATGAACTGTAAATATACATATGAGAGATTAAACAATAACCAAACACAGGAAAATAACTTCATGACCTTGGTAAAGGCAAAGATTTCTTTCTTCCTTTCTGGATTTTCTTTCCTCAGTGCTGAGGGGTTAAACCTCGGACTTGGCACATGATAGACAAGTGCACTACCATTGAGCTGCACATTTGGCCCCATTTTTATTTTTCATTTTGAGACAGTGTCTCACTAGGTTGCACTGGCTGCCTCTGGCCTTGAACCTGAGATCCTCCTGCCTCACACTCTCAAGTCTTTGGATCACACCTCTGAGCCACAACACCCAGCTCAAAGATTTCTTAGCCAGGACAAAGAAGCACTAACCATATGATCAATAGCATGTTATCAAAATTGAGACAGTCAGTTCATATAAAACATCATAAAGATATTGCAAATGCACGTCACTGAGATGTACTGCAGTACATATAGCTAACAAAATATTCACATATTTAACCAGATAGTCCTTGAAAAAGAGTAGTTATAAAGCTTGGACACCTCATCAGAAATATCCAATGAGAGGTTAAGAGGGAAATGAATATGAGCAATGTACAATGTAATGCATGTATAGAAATGTCATAATGAGTCCCATGAAGCTGTACATTAAAAATTACCAATAAAAAAAAGATAGCCAAAAAACTAACAAACATATAAAAAGGTGCACATTCATCATCAGAAAAATATAAGGTAGGACCACAGTGAGATACTGCTCATAACCACTAGAAATGGCCCCTTTTTTATTAAAAAGAAAAGAGAATTACAACTGATGGCAATATTCTAAAGCAACTTGAACTCTTAAGAATTTGTTAGGACTGTTTAAGTGTGGTCACTTTGGAAAACTTGTTAACCTAATCATATACATAACCTATGATTCAGCAATTTTACTCATACATATGCCAAGCACAAATGTGTGGCAGATATGTACTAGAATCTTCACAGTACACTCTGCAACCTAAACATGGAAACAACCATAACGCTTATCTATAACAAAAGGGCTGTACTGTGGTATACTCATGATGACATACTATACAGCAATGAAAATGAGGGAACTACTACTATACTCAATAATATAGATGAATTCCAAAAAGAAAATCTTAAGCCAAAGGATCCAGAGACAAAAATACTTTAACAAACTATATTATTACATTTTTTGTACGGTTCAAAACCAGCAAAATTATTATGCAGTGACAGAAGGCCAGGACTGGGATTAATTTGGAGTTAAATTGTAATAGGTAAGATATAAATTCAAGGTCTTTCAGATGCTGATCATGTTCCATTTCTTGAACATGATACTAACTCTACATAGATGTGCTCACTTTGTGAAAATGTCTTGAGCTGTACATTTTAGACTATATGCATTTCTCTGTAAGCATTTAAGTTTACTTAAAAATAATAACAGCAAGTCTCAAATGGTTTAGCCAAATTAGATTTAAAAAATGGATATGGAGACAGAAGTGGGTGGGAATAAAGTAAGAAAGTGAGTAAGCACACAAGTGAGCCAACAGGGCAAAGGTTAACAATCATTAAATCTAGGTTTGGAGTATAAAAGTATTCATCGTACTTTTCTTTCAACTTCTGCTAGTTTGAAATTTTTACTGAAAAATATTCAGATAACAAGACTCATCATAGCTAGTCATGGTGGCACATTCCTGTAATTCCAGCAGAAGGATAGTGAGTTCAAGGCTAGTCTGTGCTACATAGCAAGACCTGGTCTCAAAAAAAAAAAAAAGAAAGAAAGAAAGAAAGAAAGACAGACAGACTCTTAATGCCTCTTAGCTCTTAATAACTAAGGAATTATTCAAACAGCTGATACGATCTGACTTGAGAAAGGAAACTAATAAAAAATGAAAACTCTGTAACTAGAATATGCCATAAAATAACAAAATAAAAATTCTATATATTTTCTATTTTTCATTAATAAACAGAGTCAGACAGAAAAACTAGATCAGGACCCAAAGTCTGATAGACCTTATCCCCATGAACTGCATCACAGTTTAGTAAGTTACTATAGACCTCTGAATTTGGTTTTAGCATCAATAAAATGACAATACTGACATCAGGAGGTGGCTGTGAAGATTGGAGGAGAAACTATATTTAAAACCCTATCTGTTACCGACAAGCATTGAATACATTTCAACTTACCATACCCAATATTTACGGGCAAAATATTATGAACACAAAGTGATAAGAGCTGTGAGAGAGTTTAAATAAATACGCTGTCGGATAGCACACAATGCACCAGCAATAAATAAGGTGAGAATAAGATGGAAATGGATATAAGATTTGCCTTCCTAGAGGGGTTGGTAACTAGTAATCCTGGTAAGTAGTAGTAAGAAACTAGCCAGGAGGAAGACAATATGGGGAATTTATGTGGGTGGATCAAGTTACTTGAGTATGCCATAAAGTGACCACTATGGAACAAGATGTTTAGGGCACAGGGTAATGTAGGAGGCAGAGTGAGCAACATATGCAGAGACTATGACAAGGATATATTCTGTTTCTCCATTAAAACCTGAATAGTTTGTGCTGTCACTTCATTCAGGTTTCTGCTCAGATGTCTCCTGACCAGTGAGACTTTCCTGACCATCCTATCTAATACAGTACAGCCTCTCTCCCTTACAACCTACTATATATTTATGATATATTCATTTATTGTTTCCCAGATATACTTTAAAAGAGTCTGTTTTCCACCATTGTATTTCTAGTGCTTGGAACACTATCTGGCATATGTTGTTGTTGTTGTTAGGTGCCGTTGAGTCGGTATCCGACTCATAGGGACCCTCACAGGGTTTTCAATGGCTGAGTGCTTCGGGATTGCCTTGGGAGTGGATTGCCAGGCCCTTCTCCCATTTTTGTGGTGCTGGGAATTGAACTCGGGACCTCAGAGACTGCAGAGCAGTGCTCTACCCACTGAGCCAAATCCCAGCATCTGGCATATAGAAGGTATTTAATAAAAATTGTTAAATGAACGAATGTATTGATGCATGCACAGTGAATTAAAAACCAGTATGGTGATATCTAAATGCTGTATAATGATTTGAATAGAAAATAAAGAGATCGGCAATTCCTTTTGAAATAGCTCCTAAGCATTTCAGTATCATAAAATCTCTGCCTCAGTATTTATTCTGAAAGAATGGAAAACTATTCCTAGCATAGAAAAAAGAATCATCCCTTCTCTTGGCATGCATAGTACACTACTTACAGAAAGAGAAGACAGTAAATTGCTTGTTCAAGAACTTTGGTTAAATTATAGCCTGAAAAACTCTGACCCTCACCACACATTTAATAATCAATTGGGTAAAGAAAAGAAATAATACATTGTGACTGCTACCCAATGTTCTCAAAACATAAACTGCATATAATGTATGGAACATAAAAATAATTTCACATCCCAACATAAAAAAAGACAATGTACACATTACAGCAAATTATATAGTACTTGAAAAGCTCCTAAGAAAAATCTTTGCCTTAAAAATCTACCATTTTGCTGTTCCATGATACTACTGGTTCCCAGAAAAACATTTGCATAATAAACTTAACCCTTATGAAGTAACATACTTGCAAATGGATGTCATGCCTGCCAACCATTTTTCCTCTAAGAGGTTTTATGAGGGATAGAATCTTCCACCTTTTGTGTGTGTGTGTGTTCGGTACTGGGGTTGAACCCAGGGCCTGGCACTCGTATGCTCTGCAAGTGCTGGACCACTGAGGTGCACCCTCAGCCTTTTTTTTTTTTTTTTTTTTTTTTTTTTTTTTTTTTTTTTTTTTTTTTGCTTTTTTTGCTTTTTGAGACAGGGTCTCGCTAAATTACGCAGACTGCCTCTGGTCTAGAACTTGAGATCCTCCTGCCTCCGCCTCCCCAGCCGCTGGGATTACAGGCGTGTGCCACCACGCCCGGCACCCAAGCGTCCACCTTCTGAAGAGGACACCAGATTATAGGCAAAATCCACTATTTGCCCCTCCCTAAAAATCTGGGCATTCAATTCTATGCCAACATTAAAAAAATGCAATGAGTAGAGGGCTGAAACCAGTGCAATAATATCTAAACTGTGTGTAATTTTGTTTAGAATAACAACAACAACAACAACAACAACAACAACAATAATAATAGGATATAATTTGAACAAGTCCCGTGACTCTCCTGCTTCTAAGATTTCTGCTTCTTTGTTCATCTTTAAAAAGAATTTTAAAAATAGCCTTGACTTTGAAGTCACACATGCTTTTGGGGAAAAAAGTGTATAATTCACTGGTCTTTCCAAGGGGCAGAGGGTCAGGAAATACCAAAACCCAGCAGCGGAGTAAATATTGGTGTTGGAAGGAACACGAACTAAGAACCGATGGGGGAAGGGGAATGCCAAAAGTCTTGAGACGGAACAGGGGCGGGGTGAAAGGTGGGGGAAGAGTGGCAGGAAATACATCTGTGTAGAAAAAAATGAGCGAAACTCTTAACAGCACCCGAGATAAAGAGGAGAGGTGAAGCACAACCAGAAGTGAGGAGGTTAAAGCCGCCACAAGAGTCAGGAGCGAGAGTGCGTGCGGGCCTCTCATCTCCAGAGCAGGAGAGGAGCTAGTGAGCCCATGAGAACCACAGTCGTCAGAAGCATCCTTCAGACAGTGTTGAGGCTACAAGGAAAGCTTCCCTAGGGTATACTGGGATTCTTTTATGAAAATTACCAGTCCCTTTCTTTACACTCACCTTAACGAAGAAAGCAGCAAAATGGCGTGACTGGAAGTGGTATCCTCTTTTGTTTGGCGGAAGCTTTAGCTTCCGCAGCAGCCACTCCCTCTTTCACTACAGGCAACTTCCTGCATCTCTTTAACAAGCTCTGCCATGCATTATCTCATTGGCTCCCTCCGGAGATCCGAACCTGGACAGTGATGTAAACCTTCTGGGAGGGGGAATCCGTTAGTAAGTTTTTAGGAATCTTACCTGTATTCATCTCTGGAACTGCAGTATGCTTGCCAAACCCCTATTTACAAGTTGTCACTTCTTGATTCGCTTTAGAAATATATCCCATCCCTTTAGTCCTTTAACTCAGGCCTAATTATTTCTGCCTTTGGTGTCTGCAGTTATATATTTACCATACTGGTTTACTGTTTTGTAGCATATCACACACACACACACACACACACACACACACACGCACAAAAAAAAAAAAAAAAAAAAAAAAAACCTTCAACTTTATAAGTGGCATACTTTGATTCCTAGCTTTTCTAAAAAAAATCTCAAAATTAAATCATTTTCATCTTGGAATGGTTTCCAGAGAATTAGATGCCATATACAAATTTTGAAATAAAGATGGGCTCATTTAGAAAGCATTCCTGCATACACGCATACTCCTCAAGAAAACAAATAAAAGAAAACTGGAAAAAAGTTTCAATAAGAATAATCCTTACTCTGATTTTAAACCTTCAGAACAAGTTCAGTATTAAATGACTAATTGCCACTACCTCCAGAAAGCTCTTTGAACCCAAAATCTACACCACAGTTCTCTCTTTTCGTTATTTTCAGTCGGTCCACAATGAGCACCTACTATTTCCCAAACACCATGTTACACCCAAAGCCACTGCATTACTAGCACACAGCCTAGGGTCTACAAGTAGCATTTAAATGCATAAGAGACTACCATAAAATAGGTATTTATCAACGTTTCTTGAATGACTAAATGACCAAAATGTAATTAGGACACTGATGGGGACTAGAATAAGGTTCTTACGTTTGCTGGTATTTTTATAATTCAACAACTATTTCATTGAACTGACATATTTTGGACCCCCACTCAATTCAAGTTTAACTCAATCTGTAGAGTGCTGCTCTATGCTCTCTGAAGCCTTCAGTTCTATCCCCAGCACCACAAAAATGGGAGAAGGATCTGGCAGGCCACTTCCAAAACAATCTAGAAAAATCAGTCACTGAAAACCTTAAGAATAGCAAAAAAGCACTGACAATAGTGCCAGGCATGGCACAGTGTCCATGAGTATTTTGTTCTGTTATACATAGGGTCACTATGAGCCAGACCTGACTCAAGGGCACCCAACAACTCAGTTCAGGGTTCTGTTCCTTATGCTGTCCACACAAAGGATAATAAGACACAGTCCTAGATTTTAGTGCCCTCTACCTTCAGTGGCGCCGAACAACAACCAGTGGGGACACAAACAAAAATTGTTGTCAGGTGCCATAAAGTCAGATCCAACTCATAGTGACCCTCTGTACAGCAGAATGAAACACTGCCCAATACTATGCTATGCCTGGCACTATTATCAGTGCTTCTCTGCTACTCATAGGATTTTCAATGGGTGATTGTTTTGGGAGGGGGCTGCTAGGTCCTTCTCCCAAAACTACAGAACCCAGTATTCCCAGGTGGTCTCCCATCCAAGTACTAACGGGGCCCAACCCTGCTTAACTTCTGAGATCTGACGAGATCAGATGCCAGGGTGTACAGCTGTAGACTACCAAAATTATAATGTGATAAGATTAGTAAAGAGGAGACAATAAATGAACTATGATGATCTCACTGACCGGTGAATCCTACAAATTTAAAAGAGTCGGTATTTCCTACAGCGTGTTCCATAAAGACTCATTTAATGTGGAATAAATGGTTGAATGGACGGATGAAAGGGAAGAATGCCAGTGGAGTTGTAGTGTGAAAGGAATAGTGATGAGAGATGGGGCTGGAGATGTAGGAGGCCAGAAGGGGAAGGCCCTTGTGTGTAATGTCTGTCATCAAAGGACTTACATTCTCTTATAGTATAATATAATAAAATATTTAAGAAAAACACATACTAAATTTAGGTGACAAAGCAGGTAAGTAGGATAGCAATGTACATGAGTAGGAGAGATTAGGTTGCTGTTCTAAGAGGACTCTCAAAAACGGTGATGTGTGAGCAACATTTATGGACTTCAACCACATCTCTCAGTCACTAGAATCATTTTATTTTAGATCCTATGTACTTCTGCCCCAAATTCCAGCTCTTTAACATTGTATACAAAAACCTTGGTCCTCTAAATCTCTTTCTTTTTTTCTCTCTCTATCTCCTCATCTCTCACCACTCAGTGTTTCCTACCCTATCTCAAACACCTAAAATTTGGAAAATGAAGCAAGAGCTCAACTCTCTGCACTTTTACATCTGGTAATTACTACTCACCTTTCAAAGATCAGCTGTGTTTCAGCTCTTTCATGAAAGCCTGGTGACTCTTCCTTCCATTCCTTAACCCAAGCCATCATTCTTCTCTGCTTCTGCCATTGTATCTTACTCTTATCACTTTCTTTCATTTACTCAATAAACACTGCCTAATCATTGCTATCACTATTCGTAGCAGTAAAGATATAATCATAAACAAAGGAGTGAAAAAAATCCTTCCACTTTTGGAACTTACATTTTAGTGGGGAAAACAAGCAATAAACAAGATAACATAATAAGTATGGAACTTGCAAGGCAGTAGTTTTCAACTCTGAGTGTCCATTATAACCACTAGGTGAATTTTTGTCTTTCTTTTTTTCAGTACTAATGCCTGGTTCTCATCCAAGCCAAAATGAACCTAAAATTCTAGGAGTGAGAGCAGGTACACATAGGACACTGAGAACTACTTCCCTACAGGTTGCACCTCAGAGAAAAGGAAATGATCCAGAAGGACAGTTTGAAAATCCAGAAGGAATGGAAGAGAAATAAAATGATGATCATGTACGTCAATCTAAAAAACAAATATTGCCTGTATAAAATCATAATAATCAGGGCTCACTTGTGGAACTAAAGAGAAAGGTGATTCAAAGATTATGAACAATCCAGGAAGAGATGGAGATCAAAATTAAATTGCTTGGAAGGGCCAAGCTCCGTGGTGCACACCTGTAATCCCAGCAACTCGAGAGGCAGAGGCAGGAGGATTGCAAGTTCAAGACCAGAAGGAGTCTACATAATTTAGCGAGACTCTGTCTCAAAAAGTAAAAAAAATGGGCTGGGGGTGCAGCTCATTGGTACAGCACTTGCAAAGCGTACAAGCGCAAGGCCCTGGGTTCAACCCCCAGTACTGTAAAATAAATAAATAAATAAATTGCTTGGGAGTAGGACTAGCTTAAACATTGTTAAATAATTGTAACATAATTCCAAGAGTAACCACTAAAATAGCAGAAGTACAGTGAGAAAAAAATACAAAGTAAGGAAAAATGCATAAATGCAAACAACTATAGATATAAAATGGAATACAATAAAAAAATTTCCAATCCGTAAAAAAAAAAAAGAAGCACATACTTATGCAAACAGAAAGATATAAGAATAACTGGATAGTGCTTACCTCTCGGATATGTGATGAGAAGCAGGAATAAGGGAGATCTCATACCTTGAGGAAATTTATTAGTAATTATTTTTTTCTTGGATTGAGAGATGGTTCAGGAAAGTTCATTATGTTATTGTTTTAAAATTTTAAAAACCTTACATGTATTATTTTGTATGTATGATATATTACAGTAGAAAGGTAAAGAATAATTTCAAGAATGATTACCAAAAGGGTCGGGTAGAGTGGCGCACGCCTGTAATCCCAGCGGCTGGGGAGGCAGAGGCAGGATTGCAAGTTCGAGACCAGACGTAGTCTGCGTAATTTAGTGAGACCCTGTTTCAAAAAAGTAAAAGAAAAAAAGGGGGGCTGGCCATGCAGCTCAGTGGTACAGCACTTGCAAAGCATGCAAGTGCGAGACCCTAGGTTCAACCCCGAGTACCTCCCCCAGAAAAGAATGATTACCAAAAGAAAAGAAAAATATAAAATGTAATAAAATCTCTCCATCTTATACCTGGCTCCCAGACACCTGTTTCCTCACCATAGACAATATATCATTTTTTATTTTATGCTTTCAAAGATATTTTGTACATATCTAGAATAATACATGTGTATGTTACATATTAGTTACATATGATATAATTAATATATTTATAGAGATTTCACATTTTTAGTAAATGACAGCATATGACACAAACTGTTTTCCAAGAGACATTCATTTCACATTGATACTTGAAGAAATTCTTCACTTAATTAAACTAACTTAAAGTAAGACTGGCACCCAAGTGCATATGTAGAATCCCATGAACTTGGGGCTGAGACAAGATCTCAGGTTTGAGGCCAGAAACAACCAGTGCAACTGAGAAAGAAGCTGTCTCAAAATTAAAAAAAATAGAAAAGAAAGCTGACAATGCAGCTTTGTGGTAGAGTACTTGCATAGCATGCAAGAGGCCCTGGATTCAAACCCCACCAGTACTTAAAAAATTAATTGATTAATTAATTCTGTTGTTAGTTGTTGTTAGGTGCCATCAAGTTGGGTCCAACTCATAGTGACCCTATGCACAACAGGACGAAACACAACCAGATACTGTGTCAATGCACATGATCTTTATTATGTTTAAGCCCACAGTGTTGCAGACACTGGGTCCATCCATCTAGTTGAGGGGCTTCCTTTCTTTCAGTGACTCATCACTTTCACAAACATGATGTCCTTCTCCAGGGATTGGTCCCTCCTGACAACATGTCCAAAATACTTAAGATTGAGTCCAGTCATCCTTGCTTCCAAGAAGCACTCTGGTTACATTTCTATGATAGATCTACTGGTTCCTTTGACAGTCCGTGGTATAGTCAATATTTGTCTCAAGCCCCATAATTCAGAAGCACCAATTCTTCTGCCTCCTTTATTCACTGTCCAGCTTTCACAAGCATATGATACAACTGAAAATACCATAGCATGAGTTAGGCACAGCTTCATCTCCAATGTAACATCTTTAGTTTCAAACACTTTAAAGAGGGCTTTTGCAACAGCTTTCCCCAGTATCCTGCATCTTCCGATTTCTTGACTACTGCTTCTGTGGGTGTTGGTTGTAGAACCAAGTAAAGCAAAATCTTGCTGTTGTGAGGTGTGGTCAAGTCGGTATTCAACTCATAGCGACCCTCACAGGGTTTTCAATGGGTGACTGCTTCGGGGTTGCCTTGGGAGTGGATTGCCAGGTCCTTCTCTCATTTTTGTGGTGCTGAGAATTGAACTCGGGACCTCAGAGACTGCAGCGCAGTGCACTACCAACTGAGCTAAACCCCAGCCCAAGCAAAATCTTGGACAACCTCAAACTTTTCTCCATTTTTCATGAAGTTACTTACTGATCCAATTGTAAGGATTTTTGTTATGTTGATGTTGAGGCACAATCTATACTAAAGGCTGTGTTCTTTCATCTTCATCAGTAAATGTTTCAAACCCTCTTCATTTTAAGCAAGCAAAGTGTGTCATCTGCATAATGCAGGTTGTTAATGAATATTCCTCCAATCCTGATGCCACATTCTTCTTCATAAAGTGTAGCTTCTCAGATTATTTGCTTAGCATAGACATTGAAGAGGTATGGTGAAAAGATACATCCCTGATGCACACTTTAAACCAAGCAGTGTTTCTTTGTTCTATTTGAATAGCTGCCTGCTGGTCCATGTACAGATTCCTCAAGTGTACAATTAAATGCTCTGGTATTCCCATTATTCACAATGTTATCAATAATTTTTTTTTTTTTTGCAGTGCTGGGAGTTGAACCCAGGGCCTCTCACCTGCATGCTTTGCAAGTGCTGGACCACTGAGCTGCGCCCCCAGTCGATTTTTTTTTTCCTTTTTAAGACAAGGTCTCGCTAAGTTACACAGACTACCTCTGTTCTCGAACTTGCGATCCTCCCGCCTCTGCCTCCTGAGCCGCTGGGATTACAGGCGTGTGCCACCATGCCCAGCTATGTTATCAATAATTTGTTGTGGTCCACAACAACTTGACATTTGACTGTGATCCACACAGTCAAATGCTTTTGCATAGTCAATGTAACATAGATAGACATCTTTCTGGTATTCTAAGCTTTAAGCCAATATCCATCAGACATCATCAATGATATCTCTGGTTCCACTCCCTCTTCTAAATCCAGCTTGATTTTCTGGCAGTTCTCTGTCAATATACTGCTGATGTTGCTTTTGAATGATCTTTAGCAAAATTTTACTTGAGTGAGATATTAATGATATCATTTGATAATTTCTGCATTTAGTTGGATCTCCTTTCTTGGGAATAGACACAAATATGGATCTATTCCATTCAGTAGGTCAAGTAACTTTTTCATATCTCTTAGCATGAACAAGTGAGCACCTCCAGTGCTGCATCTATTTGTTGAATTGATATTCCATCAATTCCTGTAGCCTTGTGCTTCCCCAATGCCTTAAAGGCAGCTTCCACTTCCTTCAGTACCCTTGGTTCCTGATCATGTACAACCTCTTAAAATGGTTGCTTATCCACCAATTCTTTTTGGTATAATGACTCTGTGTATTCTTTCCATCTTCTTTTGATGTTTCTTGTGTCATTTAATATTTTCCCTGTAGAATCCTTCACTGTTGCCATTGTAGGCTTGAATTTATTCTTTGGTTCTTTAAGCTGTAAAACTTCAGTTCTTTAAGAGTAAAACAGAGCATAGTCTTCTCTTTTGGTTTTCTATCTACAGTTCTTTGCACATGTCATTATAATATTTGATTTTGTCTTCTCAAGCTTCCCTTTGAAATGTTCTGTTTAGTTCTTTAACTTCATCATGTATTCCTTTTACTTTAGCTGCTCAACGTTTACAGCAAGTTACAGAGTCTTTTGATGTGTAACTTGACTTTTTCTTTTTCTACTGTCTTTTTTTGTGTGTGTGTGTTACTTATGGGTTGAATCTAGGGCTTTGCACATACTTTGCAAGTGCTCCACCACTGGACTGCACCCATATTCAGCTTTTTTTTTTTTTATCTTGAGACAAGGTCTCATTAAGTTGTGCAGGCTGCCTCTGGCCTCAAACTTGCATTCCTTCTGCCTCTGCCTCCTGAGTCAACTGGGATGACAGGCATGCACCACCGTGTCAGCTTTTTTCCTGTATTTTTAATAACCTTTTGTTTTCTTCATGAATGATGTCTCTGATGTTATGCCACAACTCCGCTGGTCTCCAATCATTAGTGTTTAATGCATCAAATCTGCTCTTTACATGGTCTCTGAACTCAAGTGGAATATACCCAAGGTCATACCTTGGCTCTTGTACACTTGTTCTAATTTTCTTCAGTTTGAGTTTGACCCTGCCTCTGAGCAGTTGAATGGTCTGATCCACAATCACCACCCAATCTTGTTCTGACTTCTGACACTGAGATTTTCCAACATCTCTTTCCACAAATGTAGTCATTTATGTCCCGTATGGTCAGTCTAGTGAATTCCATGTATATAATTGCTGTTTATGTTGGCAAAAATGTATTTACAATGTAAAAGTTGTTTGTCTGATAAAATTCTATCATGTGAGAACTCCAGTATCATTCTGTTACCAAAGCCATATTTTTCCAACTACTGAGCCTTCTTTACTTCCAACTTTTGCACTCCAATCATCAGTAATTATCAATGCATCCTGATTGCATGTTCAGTCGATTTCCGACTGAAGAAGCTGGTAAAAATCTTCCATTTCTTCATTTGTGGCTTTAATGGTGGGTGCTCAGATTTGAATAGCAATCATATTAAGTGGCTTTTCTTGTAGGCATATGGATATTATTCTGTCACTGACAGCATTGTACTTTAGGACAGATTTTGAAATGTCCTTTTTGACCATGAATGCAACCCTGTTTCTTTTTAAGTTGTCATTCCCTGTGTAGTAAGCCATATGATTATCTGATTCAAAATGGCCAATGCCAGTCCATTTTATCTCACTGATCCCTAGAATGTTGATGCTCCATTTCACTTTTGATGATTTCTAATTTTCCTTGATTCATATTATGTACATGCCATGTTCCAATTATTGATGTTTACAGTTGTTCCTTCTCATTTTGAATCATGACACATCAGCAAATGGAGGTCCTTGGGACTTTACTCCTTTCACATCATTAAGGTCGACTTTACTTTGAGGAAGCAACTCTTTCCCAGTTGTCTTTTGTGTGCTTTTCAACCAAAGGGGCTCATTTTCTGGCACTATATCTGAGAGTGTTTCTCTGCTATTCATAGGGTTTTCAATGGCTAATTATTTCAGAAATGGGCTTCTGGGTCTGGTAAATGACTAAGCATTAACATATGAGTAGATTTATGTAAGCACACTACAATCAAGACATGGAACAATCCCAGAAGCCCCTAAAGTCCCTGTGCTATGCTCTTAGCCACGTAGTCCTTCCCACTCCTAAACACTTGCAAAGATTGATCTGTTCTCTGTCAATCTAGTTTTGTATTTTCTAAAATATCATATAGATCAAGGGTCCTCAACCCCCAGGCCACAGACCTATACCAGTACTGAAACTGATCCATTAGGAACAGGGCTGCACAGCAGGAGGTGAACAGTGGGCCATCAGGAAAGTTTCATCCTTATTTACAACCCTTCCCAATCACTGACTTCACTGCCTGAGCTCCTCCTCCTGTCAGATCAGCAAGGGCATTAACTTGTCTTCCATGAAACTGTTCCCTAGTGCCAAAAAGGTTAGGGACCCGTAGTATAGATGGAAGCATATAATAAATAACTTTTAGATACAGGCTTTTTCTACTTAAGATAATACCTTTAAATGTCATTCATATCATTGCATCCACCAGTCATTCATCACTTTTTTCTGTATAATATTTCATGGTGTGTATATATAACAAATTATTCATTCATCCATTTAAAAATATTAGAATGCCTTCCAGCTTTTAGAGTTGAAGAATAAAGCAACTATAAATTCCTATACAGGTTTTTCCATGTGACTATAAGTTTTAATTTCTCAAAAGAAATGCCTAACGGTAGGATTGCTGGTAAAAGGATATGGCATATAGATGTTTGCCGCAGACCAGCTGCAGCCTAGATAGAATCCAGAGTTTCCCAAAGGTGGATGAGGAGTCAGCAATGGGTAACAGACACAGCAGCTTGGAGGCAGTGTGATCTTGTTCTGTTTATTTCCAGACTATCCAGCCTTTTTATACAGAATTACAATTCATTAAATCTTATGTAAGTGTCAGGAGCCATAGGCCCGACATGAGTTAAAAGGCAATGCCTGCATAAATGGCTACGTGACAGACGTGACCATAGCAGGAAGCTCTGCTACCTGTGGAATGAGGAAACAGCACATCAGAGGCTCTGTTGAACTTTGTTCCTTGATTGCCTCTTTAGTTACTATATTAACATGAGTATAGATCTGAACTTTGTTTCTTGATTGTATCTTTAGGATTAATCTGTTACTGGAATGCTAACAAAGCTGATTGTAAACCTTATGACTATTACAAAGTCCATTGCACTGCAGTTACCTATATGAGATATTTTTAGTATCTCCTTGAGTTACTATATAAGCATGAGTATAGAGAATAAAGTTGAGCTCAAGACCATCAGTCTTGGCCTCTTTGTCTCCTTCATCCTCGGCTCCCCTTCTCCCGGCTGGGCCCCGGCATGTAAGGTCAGAAAAAGGACAAGGAAGTTGGTTGTACTGATGGAATCACCTGACCAATTGTCACATGAGTGTCAGGTGGTAATCAATCAAAGTGGAAGAGGAACTCAGAGACAAATTGTGATTATTTTAAAGAAATAAACCAAGACGACCTGAGCATCTGCATTTCCTGTAACAATTGACTATTCTTAACTTTATGCAGGAATTTAGGGCAGTTAACTGCAACCTGTGTGTCACCCCATTAAGTCTATTGTTATGAAGAATGGGTGTTTTGCTTACTATAGAGCTGTCCCATACAAAGGCTTTTGTTTAAGGAGTTTACGCTGTTGGAAGTCATTTAGGGATTTCCCGTTCAAGAAAGCCTGAGGCTTGTCAACTCCCAATCTGAATTAGCATTGCCCACAGAGCCAGAAGATTATTTTTCATTAATATTTCTAGAAATCTACAATAGTGACCAATTAAAATTTAACAAAAAGAAAAGTGGGGTTCCCAGTCCTTTTCCATGAAGAGACCTTTTTGGAGGTACTATTCCCTTTTCAGAAGACTTTCCCTCTGAGGCTAGGAGTATTCCTCCCCTTTCGGTGAATTTTCCTTCCAATGCCTTTATTAAAGATACTCTTCCTCATGTGGGGACTCTGTCTACCCATCACGAGTGGATCTGGACCCAGCAGATGTTTAACTTTATAAGAAACTGCCAAAATATTTTCCAAAGTTGCTGTAACATCTTGTGTTCCCACCAGCAACATGTAAGGGTTTTAATTGCTTATGTCCCTGCCAACACTTGATATTCTTCATAGATATTTGTTAGCCCTTCTAACAGATATGTAGTAGAATCTACTTATTTTAGTATGCACACCACTTGTTGAAAGGGCTATAATTTCTCCATTGGACTTACACCTTTCTGAAGTTCAATTCACTGGGGTAGGTGTGGTGCAGGTTAGTGATAGGCCATCTGCTTACCATGCACAAAGCCCTGGGTTTGATCCTCAACACCACAAAAACTCAATTCACCAAATTTTTGTGTCTATTTCTGAGCATTCTCTTCTGTAACCTATGTATCATCCTTTCACCAATGCCACATTGTCATGATAACTCTATTTTTAAAGTAAATCTTAATTTTATGTAGTATTATTTCTCCAAATTTATTCTTACTGTTCAAATTGTTTTGAGAATTCTAATTCCCTTTCTTTTCCCTATAAATTATAAAATCAGAAATTTTATAACTACAAAAATACTGTTGTAATTTTGGGTGAAGCCATGGTAAATCTACACATTAACTTGGGAGTAATTGTTACCTTATTATGTAGACTCTACAAATCAATAATACTCGGTACCTCTCCATTTCTTTATCTTTTTTGTTTGTCTTTTGAGGCTGGACTTCATCTCCTAGACTCAAGTGATCCTCCTGCTTCAGCTTCTTGAGTAGCTAGGATTACAAACATGCACCACCCCCCTTGCTTTTTAATATATTTTTTCAAATTTCTTTCATTAGTGTTCTGTAGTTGTAAAATGTAGACCATATACATTCTTTGTTAAATTCATACCTATTTCTCTTTTTTGAGCCATCATAAATTGTGTTAATTTAGTAAATTTAATAATCGAAACTATTGTATATTTCTAAAATTTTATTACTAGTTTATAGTTATGTGTTTGATTTTGTGTGCTGAAATTTGTCCTTGAGTTTTTGTTAAACTCGCTGGATATTTCTAGGATTTTTTGCAGATTCTTTGGGAGCTATTTTCTAGACAATTATAAATTTTATTTCTTTTTCTTGCCAAATTTCACTGTTTGTGTATATTTTTTATAATTCTTGATGTTTTTGTTTGTTTGCTCTGTTTGGTTGGTTGGTGGTGAGGATTGAACCCAGAGCCTCACACATGGTAAGCATATTTTCTACCACTGATTTACTCCCGGTCCTGTTTACTACTTCCACTAAAATGTTGAATAAGTGTGGTTAAAAGAGCCTCTTTGCCTTGTTCCACAAATTAGAGGGAAAACATTCAGCTTTTTTACTATTAAGTATGATATTAGCTGTGGCGTTTTGGTGGATGTTCTTTATTAACTGAGGAGGATTCCTTCTACTTTGCTAAGTGTTTTTTTTTTATCATGAATGGGTGTCAAATTTTGTCAGATGCTATTTCTGTAGCAGTTAACATTATCAAACCATTTTCCTTCAGTGGACTGTTAATATGGCAGATTACATTGACTTTATGACTATTAAACTAGCTTTACATCTCTGGAATAAGACTTCACACAGTCATATTATAGATGGCACCTAAAAACAACAGGGTATTGCTGGGTTATATTTGCTAATATCTTATTCAGGACTTTTGTGTCTATATTCATGAGAGATATTGGTCTATAGTTTTATTGTACTGTCTTTGTCTTATTTTAATATCAGGGTCATGTGTTATGGTTTGGATCTAAATGTCCCCTAAAGGTCGTGTCTTTAGACTTTTGGTCCCTAGGTGGTTGTGCTATTGGTGGCAGCTATGGGAACTTTGGGAAATGGGATTCTAGCTTTGTGAAAGTTGCTCCATGGGGGTGAGTCTTGGGAAGTTTCCAACCAGAGCCCCAATTCTGGTTGCTCTCTGATCTCTGCTCCTGATCTGCCATGCCATAAATTGTCTGCCACAGGCTGTGCTATGCCTGCCCTGCTGCCATGCTTTCCTGCCTCTATGGACTAAAGTTTCTAACTGTGAGTTCCCAATAAAGTTTGTTTTGGTCGATTTCTCTTTCACAGTGATGTAACAGTTGAGTAATATATCATGCTTGTTTCATAGTGTGAGTTAAAGATTGCTCCTTCCTCTTCTGTTTTCTGAAACTGACTGTATAGGGTTAGAATTCTGTCTCCCTTTGAATGTTTGATCAAATTCACCAGAAAAAAAAACATTTGGGCTTTGAGATTTCTTTTTTGAAATTATTTTAACAATGCTATCTACTCCCATTACAATAGTTATAGTAATATTTGTGTTATCCATTTCATCATGGGTTGTTTTGTTGCTGTTTTTTGTGGGTTTTAAGGAATTGTTTCATTGTTCACTGTTGAAGGTATATGCACCATTACTTAAAATATCCATATAGCTGTTTAATTTTTATGAGCTTTATAATGTCCTTCATTTCATACTTGATATTAGAAAGCCATATCTTCTCTCTTTTATTCCCATGTCACTTATGCTAGAGTTTCATGAATTGTATTGACCTCTATAAAAACTAGCTTTTATGTTCTTTTTCTCTATTTTCAATTTTCTCCTCTCTGCCTCCTTTGGGTTTATTTTGC